>VUQK01003432.1:8731-31173 GCA_015106715.1 Bujurquina vittata | reverse complement strand
AAAGATCAAATGCAGGGCTGAACTACGACTGGGAATCATGCAGAGCTGCTCTGGTTGAGCCCCTGAATACAAATATATTATTAGGAATTAGCTTAAAGAAGCCCATTTAGGAAGATAGATGGATGGATGTTGCTAGGAGAATTATTATCAGCGTATACCTTAAAGCCAAAACCTTAAAACCACCTACCAAATAGTGTGTCGCTCCCCCTGGTGGCCCCTCTGGACTGTTGAAATAGTACCTCTAAGGGTGTCATGAGGTGACCGGCATGAAGCTGATGCTTCTTTGAGTCATGTATGTTGTGCAGTAGGGCGTCTGTGGATAGGCATGTTCTAATACATCTGATTAGGATCAGAGGAGTCTGGGCTCCTTGTTAAGTCTCCCCCAGCAGGGGGTCCGCCCGCTGTCCTCAGGAAGTGTCTTTGCGCATTCACATGACAGGACCTCAAGTTTCCCTCCATTTCACTGTAGCATCAGACGGTCAGCAACGTCATCAAACTGTGGCTTTAACGTTGGGATTGACTGGAGTAATAATCTATTTCTATCCATCCCTCCTCCACTTATCTGAAGTTAGGAGGTGGCAGTGGGCTATCTTCAGGGGGTTCTGGGCATGCCCTAAAAGCTTCCCAAAGACGGGGCCAAGGAGATAGCTTTATTAGATACTCGAACCACCTCAGTTGGATGCAAAGGGCCAGCAGCGTCCCCATAAACAGAGGAAACTCCATGACCACCCAGAGCTCATGATGAGAGGAGGGTTAGATCATAGATCACTTGGTAATTCGAAAGCTTCACCTGCAGCACCGGTCCGCCAAACAGTCTCATGCTCCAACTTCCTGTCCCTGAAAAAGATTCAGAGATGCTCGAACTGCGATAAAAGTTAGAAAATCAGCACAATTTGGCGGCTCTAACCCAGCCGAATGTATCTTTACAGCTTATATGAGGTCAGCCGTATAGCTGCATAAACATAAGGACGCAGGCAGATAGCCCAGTGAAGCTGAAAGTAGCAGAATGTTGTTCTAGATCATCTCCTTTATCCTAAACGGAGAGCGGGTGGAGTCGCTAATGTCAGCTCTTTGTAGATGATGAGGTTTTATTTCGTTGGAAAAGCATCACTTTTGTTAATCCCTATTAAATTGGATGGAGAGCTGGAGAGATTTGTAATGCCTGAATTATTTGGGGATATAATTTAAGTCTAATCTGTTGCGTCATTGATTTGGGCTGGATGAAGTGCGATCCGATGCAGCTGTTTTTAAGAAACTCTAGCATGGCAGCTACTGGTAAGATTTGCATAAGGTTAGTTTTAACTTTTCTATTTGTATTGGGTTTCATTCTATCATCTATAATCTTTGTTGACATCTCTCATATATTATGGAGGTCAGGTTTTTACTTAGTTCAGAACTTTTACTGCAAAAACCGTCAGCGCGGTGCTTCAGCTCAAGCAGCTCATCGAGAGAGCGCAGCTTCTCTCTGCCCTGCTCGATCCATATTCAGCTCTTTTATTTCAGATCTTTACATAAAAAAAGAAAGAAAAGGCCCTATGAAAAGACATATGAAAGGCTTTAAAAGACTGAACTTGAATTATATATTATTATAAAGTGGAAAAAAAAATGAAATTGCTGTAAGTGTTGTTTCAAAAATTTCCTCACATTGCCATGAAAAAAATTGCGGGGGCTCTTTTATGACCCTGAGATGTATTGTCTGCTCCTGTAAAATCCTCAAATCAGCTTAGACCCTCATAAGAGTGATTAACCTCTTTTTCCCTATATGAAGTTTCCTCTATCTCGCTGTCATGGATCGGCTGTGCGGTGAGCAGAACGGGACCCAGAGGCAAGGAGTTAACTCAGGATTCAGCTTTAATGTTCACAGAAGTAACAAAACCCAAACCTTCAGCTGGACAGGAGCTACAGAACAGAGCTCAGGAGACACAGGGCAGGGGGGGAGTGGGAACAGCTGGGGAGGTCGGGACACAGGAAGCCAAAGTGAACACAGCACGAGAGACAAGGGGCTAGCAGGGCTAGTTTTTCCTCCAAAACTGCTCGCACTGACTGTCGTGGCCTCTTAACTCATGCTTCTGCTCTTTTCTCACCACTGATACACAAAGATGTCGCTAAATATTAAATAATAAATGTTATCATCAAATGTTTTAGAGATCATCCTCTTTTAAAAAAACATCATTTTGGGAACAAATTAAAAACTCGCTGCTGAAAACGTGCTTTCAGAACAATTTCAGAACAAAAGTTTTCCAGCTCTGCGTCCTGTATTCCGAGTTCTCTCTGCTTCCTGTGCTCCCGTGGTGTTTCAGAACGGATTCAACAAGGAAACATTCCTCAGTGATTTTGCTCCATGTTGGTGTGACAGCATCACGCAGTTGTACACAGCTGTACAACCTGTTTCATCGCAAAGGTGCTGCATTGGACTGAGATGCGGTGACTGTGGAGGCCATTTGAGCAAATGTTAAAGAAACCAGTGTGAGATGATTTGAGCTTTGCAACACGGCGCATTATTCTGTTGGGAGAAGCCATCAGAAGATGGGTGCAATGTGGTCATAAAATGATGGACATGGTCAGCAACTAGAATCAGGTAGGCTGTGGCATTTAAACAATGCTGACATGGCACTATGAGGCCCAAAGTGTGCCATTCTGCTCCTAATTTTCACCCAGAGATCTGCCGCTCAGTGGATATTTCATCTTTTTCCGACCATTCTCTGTAAAGCCTAGATATGGTTGTGTGTGAAATTCCCAGCAGATCAGCAGTTTCTGAAATACTCAGACCAGCCCATCTGCCATGTTCAAAGTCACTTAAATCATCTTTCGTCCCCATTCTGATGCTCAGAGTGAACTTCAGCAGGTTGTGGCGATCATGTATACGTGTCTAAATGTGCTGAGTTGCTGCCACCCGATTGGCAGATTAGATATTTGTGTTAACGAGCAGCTGAACCCCAAAAAGCAACCAGTGACTGTATTTTGAAAAGAATATCACTCTCACAGAGACACGCCATCAATATTTGTTAGATCTGCAGACAGTTGGTCTCGGTCATTTGCCCAGATGTGCTGAAACATTTGCAACAGTGAGAAAAGGATCTTTGTTTTGTGCACGACAATAAACTGTGAAGAATTTCACACACTGTTTTGAGAATTGAGACAAAGCAACTGTAAACTGAAAGCCTTCATCAAGACGTTTGAAGCAACAAATGCTGCAAAACCCCCAAACTTTCCCATTTACAAATTCTGGATTTAATTCAAGACATTTCTTAAACCTCAGGATTTTCTTCATTTGAGTGCTGAAACCCCAAAAACTTTCCTTCGAAGTCCTTTTTCAAGTTTCTCTTCCTCTAATAGTCTCGAGAATGACCTCGATGCCAGCTGCTTTCACATAATCAGGGTTATGTAACATAATGGCAGGCTGTGAAATATTCCTCATTATGAACTCTTACAGAATATTTATGTTCCCCCTAACCTTCATGCCCACAGACCAGCTTTTACTGGTTTGCACTTTTAATTCGGGGGGGAAAAAAGAAAGAAAAAAAGTTGAGTTTTGTTGAGTTAAAGCAAAGAAGAAACTTAAAATAACCAGAAAAAGAAAATATTTGTGTTTTAAAAAAGAACCTTAGTGTAAATGCAGCCCTGTCCCCCCTCCCCCAACACTTTTATATTGCTTTTTTTATTGATTTATTTGATTCCCGACTGTTATTTCTGTGCAGGCTCTTAAAGTAAATTCTAAAAGATTTCAGCACCCTTTCTCGAGTTCATATTAAAAGGAAAAAAAAAATGCTGTTTGGAGTGAAACACTCCAGATTATATGAACGTAGCTTCCGGGTTTAAGAAGTGAACCAATGTAGTAGTAGCATAAATATGCATTCTTTCTAATGGCCTGCAGGGGGCGACTCCTATGGTTGTCCGTTTGTATAGAAGTCTATGAGAAAATGATGTTTCTGCTTCTTTCATTTATGACCTGGGGAACCACTGCCCTGATGGGTTTATGATCTCAGTTACTAGCTGCAAAGTTCATTTAATACGTCACAATGTTAACTGCAAAAATTATGGTCAGCATTAGAGTCGAAAAGAAGAACAAAGAGTAAACACTGACCCAAGAAATTACAAAGTAGTACAAATTAGAGACCAAACTGCAGGTTTTCATGAGGTTCCACAATTTCTGAGCCCAAAAACAGCACATCAGGTTATCATGCTATTCACTGAGCATGCTCAGTGTTTTGTTTTCTCCACTTTCACAGGTTAGTGAATGTGGAGGGAAAACCCATTTCCAAGGCCTGACAGGTCAACTCCGAGTTCTACTGTAATCTCCCGAAGCATCTGAGACAGAAAATATTGGGGAAATGGCCTGAACCATGGCTTTTGGGTTTTGACACACTTGAAGAGATCCAGCGGGCATCACAGAGCGCAAAGCACCAGAGGTCAGAACAGGACTTTGACAGAGTTATCCGAATATGAGAAGGTGACACTTAGGTGCGCAAATGTGAAGGAGACAAGGAATTTGCATTTTTATGTGCTGGGACATTTTAATAGTACTAATGTAAACACCAAAAAAACGGCAGCTTTAAATGCTGCCGAAGGACTGATGTAAATAAATGGAAACTTTCCAATTTTTATTTGTAATATTTTCACTTGATCTTTATGAATTTCAAATGAAGCCTGTAGCACAAACACAAAAGTGCATAAAGTTAAGCCATCTGAATGCTGTCTGAATCGATAATATGAAAATTTACAGTAAACCAGAAGAAGGTGACCTTGTCCTCCAGTATCGGCTGCACTGCAGTTTCTCCTCACACAACTCCGACAATTAAAGCACACGGGGTTTTTACTGTGATAGATTACACAAACTTGAGCAAGTTTCAAACCACTGCAGATTGGGTTTGTCTGAAAACACGCACACCTTCACACAGACACGCACACACACACACACACACAGATCCATCATCCTCACACTGATCTAAGCTGGTTAATCAGATTTCTGTCGTTCCTACCTGTTTGGATCTGTACCAACAGACACACGCTGTCGACTCCTCTGGATGAATTCAGACACACTCTCCCTCCCTCCTCGCTCTCTCTATAGGTCTGCAGTGTGTAGGTGTGCAGCAGTGTGTAATAGGTTTTTCAGTGCAGCTCTGCAGCCTGAAGCCTCCACTGGGCTCAGTGGGAGAAAGTCAATTACAGCAGGGCTGAGCCTGGCCTGCGGGGGGGCGTATGGGAGGGAGATAAGAACATAAAGATGGCTGCCGACGAGTGCTCCCCCAGCTGCATGTATGGGCGGCGAGCGCTGCACTTTGCCCTGCTGCATCTTTCCAGACGCAGAGCCAGAAAGCTGCAGCTGAGCCTCTGAAGGCAGGAGAGGAAATGAGGTGACTCTTAAACTTTAATATTTCACATCCATATTGTTACACAAGTCATTTATTGATTACTTGTATTGAGTCATACACCAAAACATTAATTTTGTGAAATGTAAATTTGCACTTTACTCATAGAGCTTAACAATATGTAGCAATGCAGTGCATCCCGACGCTTTCATAGTTCTATCATTTACATCAGTAGTGATGACTTTGTTGAAATCAAGGTGACATTGTTACAACACAGTCCAAAAGGTAAAGAACACCCTGCTTAAGTCAAATACATGAGTATTATCAGCAAAATATAAGAATTCATTCTGCAGATGAGAAACTGTGGCTAATTCATGACATGCATCACTTTTTCCTGTTTAGGTGGGGTAAGTTTAGCCTGTCCATTTATTCCCTAACAGCATGTCAGAATATATATCGGAGGTGTTTTCAGATCGTTAACGGGTGAGAAAAAATGAGACATTTTCATTTTTGCAAGTCTCTCTCTAATCCTAGGTTTTTGTGAAATACTATTAATTATTCATGTTTTTTGAACCGTTATAGAAATGAAACCATGTGAGAATTTTAGCAGGGAAATGTTTCTGTGATTAAACTGCTAACCACTCAAATAGAGCTGAAACATGACCAGAAGCCTCAAATACGCCCTCATTTTAACAGAATCAGCTTTACTGGCCCGAGCATTATTGGGTGGCTGTGATTCAAAAGGTAAAGCCACGAATCATGTACTAATCAGGTAAAGGGTTTCACCCCCAGCTCCTCCAGTGCACCTGCTGAAGTGTCCTTGGACAAAATACTGGACCCCAAATTGCCCCTGATCTGAGTTTTGTTAGGGGTCAGCTATTTGTTAGGGTGATGCCATGAAAAGCTAAACAGCTCCTGTGTCTGCCAGTTTTGTTGTGCAGAATACCAACTTGTCAGATGGCACTCAGTAAGATGAGGCTGCTTCAAAAGCAACCCACTACGGTCCCGCCACACAGGCTAGAGACCTGTTGGCATCCATCTGGCAACCAGCAGTCACAAGGGAAAAGATCTGTATTCCCCAACCAGTTGCTGTGAAATCCTGGCCTAGAGATTGGTCAGTGACCCCCGGGCAACCACAGGTCGCAAGTGAAAAATCTGTATTCTGCAACCCGTTGGCGAGTGGTTGCAGGAGGTTGCTGTCAGTCACTAAGTATGAAAATCTTTGCAAAGGGGTGTACAGTGTTGCACCAGAAACCTTCTTGTGATATCTTTGGTCACTAGGGGATTGCTGCAGTCACTTGTAGCTTGCATGGAAGACATTGTCTTGCCAACTACTCACAAACCGAGGGAATTGTGAGGGGGGGGGCCCGCTTTCAAAGTTGCCCCTTTTGAAATGTGTTGCAATGGTAAGGCACAAACTTTACTTTGAAGGCAAATATTATCCATTTCCAGTTTCCGTCACACTTTTTTAAGTTTTTATACAGTTCACAGTTTAAACGGTGGGTGTTTGAAGAAAAGTTGACCTCTTCCAGGTGACTGCGGCAATTTGTTTGCAACCAAAGCAATCACAAGGGGATTTTTTCTGTATCGCCCTCTTTGCGATCAATGTCACCCAGTTACATCCAGCAACTTCCAGTAACTATATGCAATGGATCATTTCCCCTGGCAATCAGAGGTTAGCGAGGGGTTGCCTACTGGTCTCTAGGTCTGTGTAACTGAGGCCTACAGTAGTGACCAAGGATGCATAAAAATACTAACCAAATAAAAGCTAACTTGTTGCAGGAAGAAGTTTATGTGTAACAAGATAGGAATACTTAAAAAAGTGAGAGGTAGACACTGTGAGTCAAACAGATTATCTGATGAAGGGAAAGACAAGATTATACAGAGTGAGGGCTGATTGCATAAGCAAAAACAAGGCACAGGGGGAAACAATCAGGGAATCAGAGGGAACAGAACAAGTGGAAGGCAAAATACAGGAGACATGCAAGGAGAAGCAATATCCAAAATAAAACTGGGAGTGGAAATAAGGAAAACAGCAGAACAGACACAGACAAAAGAGAAAGAGGAAAAGGCAGGAAAACTGGAGAAACGTGAAAAACATGGAAGTAGAAACACAATAAAGAATATTAATTAAGTACAAACAGAAACCAAAACTCACCAAATAAAGTAGTTCCAGACACAAAGTTGTGGTTACACCATCCATCACCCCACCTATCTCCTAATCTTGCCTTTGGCAGATTTTGAAATCAGTGATAATAAGGGAGTAAACCTTGCTTTAAAATATGAGGAGAATGGGCTTCTGACCAAATGTCACCATCTGATGAGTTGTGAGTGAGAATGTGATGACTGTACCGCCTGCTGTAGAGGAGGAGCTGCAAAGGCTGCATGCAAGCAGGGTGTGAGGGATCTGTGAAAATATTCCCTACCTGCTTCCTGTTTCCTGAAGAGTGGAAGTCCTGGATGTTGGAAAGAAAAGCACCAGATTTTTTTTTTCTTTTTTGTTTTTAGTGGCTTCTCCCAACAAGACCAGTACAGATGCCTGAACGGATTCACTGACAAATGATCTCGTTAGGTTCGTGGAAAATAGCCCCTATGATGGGTCTTGGCTATGTCATTTTCAGGGATTACGCACAAAAAAAATCTCCCATGCAGTGCACATCCAGGTTATAAACAGTTCTACGGACATAGAGAAGATGCAACAAAATTTAAAAGTCTTCAAAGATTAACTCAAAAGGAAGTGAACAATTAGATATTTAAGTGTGGTCTGAGAAACTAAAAGCTGAACTCTGTGTGAAAGTTAATAATAAAATCCTCGTTCTGATGGCAGCCCGGTCCCTGCAGCTTGGAGGCTTTATTGTTGCCATGTGTGTTCAGAGCAACCAAAGCTTCTGCTGCAGCCAAAAACGATGCTCTGAGAGCAGTGAACCGAAACAGCAAAGCTGAGGGCCCCACCAGCTAAACAACGAGCTGAAAGTCACCATAAAGCTGCAGACTGAGCTGATGAAGGTTCCTCGCTATCACTGACTTCAAACCAGTTTCTTTTTAGCATTTGATAAAGTGTTATCAGGAAAATGTTACGGTATATTTAAGCATAGTCGGATTCTGTCTATGTGTTACATCAGGTAAAGGTCTTCACAGTGATATAAATACAACACTGTGTGTGTGCGTGTGTGTGTGTACGTGCGTGTGTGTGTACATCTGAAAGCCTAAAGCTCTGGCTGCACAGGATTAGTAGTCTTGTGAGAGAACGCTCTCTCTTCCTCTCTCTGTCTCTGCAGAAGCTAATAAGCTCCACTGGTTTTCCTCCTGCAGCGAACTGATTACAGCATTATACCTCATATACCCCCCATTCACCTCCCATTACACCAATATACCCTCAAATAAACCCCAACACACTTTAAACCTAAATATAACCCACCACGTACCCACCAGAGGGTTAATCATGTTTGTTCCTGCGATTTAAAGTACCACATTACACCCCTGTGTCTCACTATAGACACTCCCACACCTTATAGATGAACATAGTTTATTTTCTCAGTACTCAAAGGGTAAGTCTCATGACACGATGTAGGTTTGAAAATTAACATGTGGGCAAATCCTCACATGCTTTTTTCCACCAGAGCTTCAAAAATGCGTCAGCAAACATAGACTGAAGTTTGTGAATTTTGATTAAATTTATCAAATACACAAAAGGGAATCAAATGTGGATTAATCCGCTACTGAAAATAGTCCCTACGAAATGGCTTTATCGGTGTGAAATTTGAAAAAAGGGGATTTGTTCTGTTTTTCTTTATTTTATGATATATACACACTGTTACATGAATATTGAATGCTCATCTTAAACAAGTTTCATATAATAAGTCAGAGTAAATAATCCCTGTAAGCCAAAGGATCAAGCTTCAAGATGCTCTAAATGTTTGATTTCAGTCTTTTTTTCACTCTTGGCTCTGTATGATGTCCGCAAGAAGAAGAAGATATTAAAAAAAAGGTCATCTAAGGTGCATAACTCAGGCAGTGATCACAGAAACCCCACTCACCTGTTTATGAGGGGCAGCCAATCAGAAGAAAGTTCACTTAAAGGGCGATGAAAGGGTTTTCCAAAACATGGACACCCTTCTCACCGCTACCTGTCCATGAGTATGCCAAAGTCCAAAATCCACTGAAAACATCCTTGACTTTATGGCAAGGATGCCGACTCAGCTCTCACTTTAGTTATACCAGGACCTGACGGCCCATGACAACGGACCCAAAACCCCTACTCCCAGAGTACACCCCACATGTGCCCTGGTGGAGTCGGTCATAAACCTTGTTGAAGTCCACAAAACACATGTAGACTGGATGATCAACTCCCAAGACCCCTCCAGAAGATCTGGTCCACTGCTTCATAGCCAGGCTGAAGTCTATATTGCTCCTCCTGATTCCAAGATTTAACAGTCAGTTTTTAGGTGTCCTGGGAAGGCTAAGCAGTTTGATACCCTGATAACTGGAGCACACCTTCTGGTGATGTTAAAGTTGTTTTGACTCAGTTCACTGTTAAAGGGCTTGAATATTAATAGAATCAGTTTTAGTTTAGGGTAAAGGGCAATGAAGCGCATCATACATGAGGGGTCTTCATAAATATCGAAGTACAAGTGTGTTTTATGTGTGTTTTGTTTGCGGTGGGCACCAGGCTGTGGTGTCCTCTCTGTAGGTCACTCAGCTGGCTCACACACATGCACACACAGCCATGTATTTATCACTTTAGAGGACATTTCATTGGTTGCATTTATTTCATGGACACTAAACTACAACATCTGACTAACCTCAAATTAAATTTGGCCTGAATTTGAAACTAAATCTTTACTCACATCATCTTTATATATTTTTCTTTTGTTGTTCCCAAAAGGAAGTCAAGTCCCCAAATGTGAGCGTAAGCAGATGTTGGACCCCGCAGTGCATCTAAAACAAGTACAAACCCCCCAAAACATCTTTCTTTCAAACCTAGCATGAGTAAAGAAATATCTGAATTGCATGACTACCTCCTCTGCCTCTCCTTCTTACCCTTCCTGTCCTGTCCCCTCTTCTTCCTCTTTTCACCTTTCTTCCCATCCCCTCTTTTTTCCTCTTCTGCTCCCATTCCAGACAGAAAGTTTCACCTGTGGTTTCTGAGCGCTCTCAGCCCCTCTCCTGCACGCACATCTCCTCCTAACACCTCCTCAAAGGGCTTACCACCTCCTCCATAACACATACACACACATACAGATCCATATTTGAATTCAGTTATCTAACGTTATTGAGGCCTGTCATGTTGCGGTGGGATGTACGTTCAATGTTCGGATGGGGAGGTCTGGGAATTGCGAGAGTGTGTGCATGTGTGCGTAAATTATTCATCACCCCTTGAAATGCAAACGACAGCCGAGGCGAGGGAGCCGCCACGCTATGTAGGTCATTTCCTATCTTGCGCGGCCCCTGTGCTGAAGGAGAGAGAGAGAGGAAGAGGGATTGAAGCGAAGCTGCTGGGTGATGAATCGCCAATCAGAGACGCACAAAATCACCTCTGACAGGAGGTGGAGGTATCGATGCAGATGAACTCCTCTTCAGTTTTTTTTCATGCAAATATTGCTGTAAATAAGAAAGACACAGTTTTACTTACTTAAACAGAAATGTCAAAAAAAAAAAACAAGCTTATGGAAGTGTGTTTAGAGATATTTATACAGAACTGACACACTGAAGCTTGTTTTAGAAAATGGATCATGGTGTCATCAGCCCCAGGTTTGGTTTCGAATTTTGGATTCTTGTCATATCTTAAGTTTCGATGCCTGTTTTCATTGTTCTTCCAGTGATGCTGTTTTTGTAATATGGTTAGGTCCTTGGTTTCTCTTTTAATTGTACATTGTATTCCAGCCTCCCCAGTGTTTCCCAGTCTATGTTCCACTGTCTCCATGTTTAGTTCATGTCTTTTGTTTCCTGTTATCACTTGCTGTCTTTCTGATTGTTTCATAGCTCACCTGCTTCTTACCCCTAATTAGTCTTCTGTGTGTATAAATAGTCCTGACCACCTCTTTGTCCTTTTTGGATTGCCTATTCTGCTCCCTCTCTGTGTCCCAGTGTTTTCCCAGTTAATCTAATGCACCTCATGTTACTTTGGGTTTTATATTAGCGTTCTCTTTTTGGACTTTGTTATTGCTTTACTTCATCTACATTTGGGTCCTTTATAACTATGAAAATATTGCAGTAAATGGAACTGATAAAGTATTTCCCATTACCTTTTTCATTCCCATTCAAAGATGTTCTACATGGATAGAGCCAACTTTTTTAAGAAAGAAAAAACAGAGATCTCTTGAAACGTTTGACATCAATATAAAACAAAAATATTCCTTTCATTTGCTTTAGTTTTTTTCATGGGATTTTCTAAACTAAAAATTATTGTTTATATACATATAGCTGGATAGAGTAGTTGCAACACAACCGGCCTGGGCATGCATCCAGTAAGGGTGCCCAGGCTAGGCCCCCCATGCTACCCTACCTCAGAACATGAGCAAGAGATATTTAATTCAATTCAATTTTATTTATATGACGCCAAATCACAAAAAACACATTCACGTCAAGGCGCATTATATTGTAAGGTAATAATTAATCACAGAGAAAACCCCCACAGTCAAAACGACCCCCTATGAGCAGCACTTGGAGACAGTGGGAAGGAAAAACTCCCTTTTAACAGGAAGAACCCTCCAGCAGAACCAGGCTCAGGGAGGGGCAGTCATCTGCTGAGACCAGCTGGGGCTGAGGGGGGAGAGAGGACAAAAGACATGCTGTGGAAGAGAGCCAGAGATAATGACTGAAGCTTGGATTAACAAGGTCCACATTGGATGCTGAGGAACCAGGAGACACTGACGATACTGGAACAAGAATACGACACAAGCAGACACACGATGAGAATTGGGAAATGTTGGAATACTACTACACATGTAATCCCAGTGAGAGGGGTTAACTGAAGAGGATGTGGGACCTGTGGATTCGTTGACACCCAGCATCCAGACTGACATCTAAACAACTCATAGCTCAGAGTTCCAACATCCGCAAGAAGCAACTAAAGACTGACGAGGTACAATGCAAATGCTACGGCGAGGAGGAGCCAGGACGTAAGGTCAATGGGGAGATATCATCGTCCCGGCACCCCAAGATTTACACTACATTTTGAGACCAGACCACTGTATATAAAAACCTGACATTGCTACAGTAGCCTGACATCATCCAGTCCTGCTGTGAAGCCTCAAGCTGAACATTTTAATCTGTATTCACTCATCTGCCTGCATTGCTGGGCAGTTAGGCTGCAAGTCTCTTCTTTACAACACTTAATTATTTCCCACACTGTCAGACTCGATTCTGTCACCGTCACTCTGGTCCAGTAATTTTCTTGTCACCTTGTGCAAGCCAAGCAGCTTCTGTTCCCTGTGCTTTAAATCTCTGTGCTTTTCTGTCATTCCGTGACCCACCTCCTCCAGATCCCCACCTCATTCTGCTCACTCTGGTCAGGGAGTTTCATCCGAGTCCCCATCTCCTTCATCCCCCATCACTACCAAAGTCTCGACTCCAGGAGCCATTCTGCCCTGCTGCCTATCATTGTGAGACTCTGCACCACTACATTTTGGAAAATTCAGTAACAGCAAAGAATGAAAAGTCAAACTTGGAAACATGTTATCCAGTCTTGTAGTTGCACTTGCATGTGCACAAAGTAGAGGGTTGCAAATTTCAGATGTGTTTATTTGAGTCTGGTGAACCCCCACCTGGAGCCATTACTGAGGTAACTTCCATGTGAGAGGACCTCTGAGAAGGGCCTTGATGGTACCAAATGTTCCTAAAAGTAGCTGAGACCTTTTACGCTGGGTGCAACACAAGTTAGTACTCTTTTAGTTCCTGTGAGCGGCACAGCGTGCAGCGGTAAGCACTGTCGCCTCTCAAAAAGTGGCTTGAATCCTGGCTGGTCCTTTTCTGTGATAAGTTTGCATGCTGTCCCTGTGTGTGTGTTTCCTGTGGGCTTCCTCCAACAGTCCAAAGACATGAACGTTGGGTTACCTGGTGCTTCTAAATTGACCACAGATGTGAGGCCGATAAAGAGCTTGAAGGGTGCTAAATAAAATGCTGGATGAATGTGACTTGTGGTCTGAAGCATCTTGAGCGATCAGCTTAGGAAGGACATCACAAGCTGAGAGATGGATTCGTGAACAGCTGGACACCGTCCAGGACTTCCCAACGTAAACATCATCATTAACAACAGCTTCTTTTACAATAAAACAGAATGACTAAAACTGTGACCTCGCTTCCTTTCGCTCCCACCGCCTGTCTCTCCTGGAAGACGGAGGATTTTCATTCATCTCCTTAGCAGGGGGGCACGTCTGTTATCTCCGTGGAAACAGGCAGCCATTTTGGATTCTCACAGGGAAGCTGATGGCGTAAATGCGGCTGCCATCAATCAAACTGTGGTTCCCCGTGGCGACAAGGCTCCTGATATGAGCTGAGAGTGTATCTGTGTATATGTGGCACACACACACTCACACACACACACACACACTCACAGAGTATACTGTGTATATAAACTGTGGGCTTGAATGTAGGGAAATATTCATTATTTTCTTTCGTATATGCAATAATGAATAATGAATCCCCAAATTGCTTGTTTTTTTAAAAAATACATCCAAAAATTTGCAAAAATAATTAAGAACTCATAAGTGTCGACGAGGCTGCTGGTTACCATCACACCATCTTAAAAAACCATGAAACATGTACGGCCTTTCCACTAATGTGCAGTTTTAACCAGCAGAACTGAAACTTCCCACTAACTGGAGATTCTAGGCTCACGGTTTTGGCTTTAAGGAACATTGATTGTTGAGTCCAGCAGCAGGAGGTGTTTACAGAAAACAAGCTCTGATTAACCTGCTGTACACTCTGTGCTCAGCGCCAAACAGCTGACACAGTTAGAGACTAGCTGGCGAAACAGCCAGTTCTCCTGGCATTTCATCAAACGATGGCAAAAATGTGATCTGTTTGTTTGTGTACTGTGAGAGCAGTTATGCTTTGCTCTTTGTGGCATAACTGAGAAGCCTTTCGTGCCTGCACTACATGCACTTGCAGGCCACGTCATTAGGTAAACCAGTTCAACTGCGTGTTAATGAAAATATGCTAATCACGTGAGAGCAGGTCAATCCATTTAAGCACGCAGACATGATCAGCGCGACCGGCTGAACCTCAAATGAGCATCAGAATGGGGCAGAAAGGTGAGAGACTGGAGCTTTAAAACTGCAGATCTACCAGGATTATCCCACACAACCATCCCTTGGATGCTCGGTGCCACTCCTGTCAGCCAAAAACAGGAAACTGAGGCTCAGACTGAGTCTTGACTCTGAATAGGGAATGATGGGAATATTTTCTCGGCACATTTTGGACCATCGTTTAAATTCCACAGCATGTTTGACTACTGCTCCTGACCACGTCCATCCCTTTGTGACCACAGTGTCCCCATCCTCCGATGGCTGCTTCCAGCAGGATAATGCACCATGTCACAAAGATCATCTCAGACTGGTTTACTGGACATGACAATGAGCTCAGTGCAGCACCTGTGTGATGCTATCATGTCAATAGGGATGAAACGGAATAATTACAGCAGCAAATATATAGGGAAAAGTCCAAAATGCATCCACTCTCCAAAGCCAACCATGACTTGATTTTGGCTTAGTGTGTTTAAAAGTGATGCCAGGGAATCCTTTACAAGAGTCCGTGTGTCGTCTGGTTGATGTCTCTTGCCTTAACCCAGTGCCTCCGGATCCTGAAGGACGACTCTGGGACACACTAGTGGCTTTGTGAAACTGTAGTTTTCAACACTGTGATAATCACATTTTTGAAGCATTTTTCTATTTGCTGCTGTTTTCTTAAGTTGCAGCGTGTTTGACCTCTCAGGGCCGCCGTACAGAAACGTTCAAAGTGAACAGCTTTAGGGTTCTTCTGCAGCCAAGTAAAAAAATAAAGAAAGAAAGAATGCAGTGATACAGCTTTAATTTTATTTTTATGGCTTTCGATACCAGTTAGTCCCTGCATTTTTATAACTGTCACTCCAGCTCAATTACAGTTCCCAGCACCGATTAGCATTGAAATTAGCACCATATGTGTTCGTGGAGAGTGTTCAACCCTAGGGGGTTGAATCTTAATGATTTGTGGAACCCTCTGACCTTTGCTCTTGCTCCACTTCAGGGCAGATTTTGCACCTGTATTGAAGAAATGTCAAAAATCCACAGTAATTGTGGACCAAATTAGCATAAAATTTACTGACACCATTTAACCTCCCCAGAGGATGACCCTCTGACCTTTCTTCTGGTAACTCCCCGGGGACGCACTTCCCATTTTTCTAAGAATAGCGTCCGTCTGTCTGTATTTCTGTGTTATAATTTGGGAGTGTGGTTTGTCTCTCTGCAGGGTTTTTTTTTTTCTTTTTTCTTTTTTCTAAGCATAAAGAATGAGGAGAAGCTTTGGAGCTGAATTAAGAAACACAAATCCAGAGAGAGCAGCTGAGTCTGCAGGAGGCTGATTAACATTTAATACAAATGAGAGACAGAGAGACTGAGACAGCGCTGTCCGTGTTACTGAAGGAATTCATTCAAGCTGCCAGAAACGAAGGGAAACATCAAAACACCAAAAAGCCTTGTGATTTCTAGATAAATAAGTTAATGAATAAATTAATGCTGATGAATATAATAAAAAGATTTAACACTATCGTACACAAATGTAAACAATGTGCAGCCTTGGTAGCATTCTTGTGTTCACTGCCGTCACTTTAACTATGACATTAAAATGACCTCCCAGCAGTTATCAGCATGAAGTGGAGTTTGCTCCTCATGAGGACTGCGCTGCCTACATTTGTGTGTCTTCTGTGGCTTTGAATGAGCTTTATAAAGTCAGAGGGAATTACCCAGATGGGCTCTGCCAGCACGATCTCACGGCAGTTTGTGAAATAGTCATGAAATTTTATCTACACAAAAGCCAATCATGCAGTGAAGTATGATGAAGGCAGGAGGGTGAATACGTTACAGCATGTTTGCCCAGAAGATTGAGGTTCAAATCCCACATGGAGACTTGTGCTTTCATTGGCTGTTTAATTATGACTCAATCACATTAGATCAAATCTGAGCATTGTACAGGCCCGGGGCCACATCCAGCTCTTTGGTTGTCCCTGGGAGGGTCAATAGTAAATTGGGATTCAAAAAGAAATAAGATGGGACACGACGTTCGTCCCATTTCAGCCACCAAACACTCTGACACTGTCCCTCATACGAGAATGGAAATCCCGACTTTTATCTAGTTGATTTCTTTTTCACTTGCAAACATTCATGTGTGCAAGTGAATGTGGCTTCAGTGTAAATGTGCTGGGACTCACGTTTATGAGAGTTGCCAGCTCACGAAAAAAGAAAGTAGTTTCTAATGAAATGAAAGTTTTTATTTACTGAAGTCAGAGATAAGGCTGCATGCTTAGTTTGTGGAGAGCAGATTTGCAGTTTGATTATTACAAGACTAAACATGTAGAGAAATATAAGAATTTGGCTGATGCAGAGTGGGAACAGACATCTGAACCTTTGCTAGCAAAGCTGCAAAAGCAACAAGGACTTTTTTAAGCGTTACCCATGCAGGGCTGGAGCAGTTAAGGCCAGCTTTGCCATTTTCCACAAAATCACAAAAACAGTGAGCCGTTCAAAAACAGTGAGTAGATGGTGGACTCTGCCACGCTAATATGCCCTGAGAAATAAGAGAAGCATTTGAAAATTGTACCCCTCTCCAGTCTAACTGTAACAAGACAGATCAAGGACCTCGCTGGAAATCTGGAGCTTCACTTGGAAAATTGACTCAGCCCGGGCAAAGTGCTAAAAAGAGTACGGGACCCGAGAGCAGAGATTTGAGGGGCTCTCAGAAGCAGGAAGGAAGGCAGATCTTATGTTTACCGCTGATGTGACTGCCCTTCACATTTCCACCTCGGACACCGATCCTGACACTTGTTCAAACCTAAAGCGGATCATATTTCTCGCACTGAGCAAGAAAATTAACTGAAAAACTGCAGAGGAAATAATTAAACTGCAGGCAAACTAGCAATAGCACTTTAAACAAAGTTGTATTTGGAAATATTGATTAAATAGCGATAAAATGTTGGTGTTTTTATTATGCCTATTTCACATTTTCATTGCCCAATTGTAACCGCTACTCTCACCAGCAGCAGTTTTTAAAGAGGTCAAATTAATATTGAGCAGAACTGAGTTCAGCTTATTGATGCAACCATCCAGTTTCTCATGTAACCCCCTTGGGAATATTAATCGCCCACCCCTGCACTAGAGTAAAAATTGGATGGCAACCACCTTGTGACAACGAAGAATTGGTAGTTGCCCAATTTATTTGCATTTGGCATCAACTGCAGCAGTTGTACTGACCAGCTGGTAGTAGTCAACCTTTGGCGATTGCACAGGTCACCTGGTAGGAGGCAACCTGTCTCCAAACAATTGCAGTCCAACTCGGACTGAATGCAATCAAACAGACATGATGACAAAGGTTTGCAAGTGATTGTGGTCTAATTTATAAATGCAGACATCCTGCCAGCAATCTGAGCCAGTTTGCGCTGATGAGCATGAACTGATATGCAACTCATCGGTGCAACTCATCACAACACGTTCTTTTAACAACATTGCCATCAAAATGTGTCAATAGCTAGAGGTTGTTTTCTCATTCCTGCGTCAGTCACACCGACCCAGTGACCCTTTGGCAACCACAGGGAAAAATGTGCATTCCCCAACCAGTTGCCGAGTGGTTGCTGGTTGTCACTAACAAAAACTGGTTGCAAAGAGGTACATGGTGCTGCAAAGACAACCTATTTGTGATTGCTTTGGTTGGTAGAAGATTGCAGCGGTTGCCCGTAGTTTGTATGGAAGATGCCAACTTTTCTGTAAATACTTTGTCACTGAGCAGCTGTGAAACTGAAGTGTGCAACACAAACTGGAAACGGAGACTGTTTGCCTCTGAGGTAAAAATTATCCCATTTGAAACGCGGTACGGCACAACTTTTACTTTGAAGGAGAACAGTCTCCATTTCCAGTTTGGGTCACACTTTTGCAAGTTTCACACCTGCTTGGTGGTTAGTTAGCTAATGTTTGCAGAAAAGTTGGCATCTTCCATGCAACTGCAGCAATCTTTTAGTGACCAAAGCAACTGCAAATTGGTTTTTGGTGCAGCACCCTCTTTGCCGATTTAACCAAGCAACAGCCAGAAACCTCCAGCAACCACTCAGCAACTGGTTGGAGAATAACATTTTTTCCCTTGGGACCAATGGTTGCCAGCGGGTCACCAACTAGTCTGTGTGACTGAAACCAAAATGACCAGTTTTGAGCAGCAGTTAGAAAACAACCTCCAACTAATGACGCATTTTGATCAGCTGCCTTAACTGTGTAAATAATCAGATGATATTCACATTAATTTCCACTTTCTTTTGAGGATTTTCTGAAACTTATATCCAAATTGAATTTGCATGGAAACTTCAGTGAGTAACTTTTATTTTTTGCCCTGGGTAATGCCTCTCAGGCACTCTGCAGGCTGCCCTGCCTTATTTTATGGATGCTTACAGCCATATTCTCCTGAGCAAACTGGATTATTTAAGGAGGTTGTCGGGTGCTGCGTGAAGCCTGAGAAACAGACTCCACTCAGGGCTGAAAAAGTTTGGTGTTTTCTTTTTAAGATAAAAAGAATTCTGACTAAACATGATTTATTTTCACTTAATCTTCTCCAAAGACAGAAGTACAGAAGACATGCCTCTATAATCATAACTGCAGTAAATTGCAATTATTTATGACGCTGGGTTTCTGCAGTGAAAAGATGCGAGTTTGAGTCTAGGAAGAGCACTAAATTAAGGGGTTTTACACAGTAACTGCACTCGTATCTGAAACCAAACATATACCGCTGCTTGATGTTTTCGTTTCCATATAAAGGCTTTGAACAACAAAAACATCAAAGCAACACAAAAAAAAAAAAAATCAAAAACAAAAGCAATCACCAAATTACAGACTCACAAGCACCTACAGTATAAAAGCCTGTTTTCCGTCAACACACAAAGTGCTGCACGGCCTGTGGAGGATTTCTCCAGTGAGGTTTCCATCAGTGGACACGTGCAGAGGGGAAAAAGAATCATCCCCAAAAATATCAATCAGGACCACCAATCAAAAGAAGTGTTTCCATCTGCTGTGGTTTATATTTGGTGGCACTGCTCTGCTCTGGGACCTCCTCGATGTTCCACGTGTCCATGGAAAGATCAGACATCAGCGACAACAGATACGACACTGACACGTTACATTTACTGAGCAAACAGTTACATGGTTACTTGTGTTGTGTACATTGTGTTGTGATCTACGGTGGTGCCCCCTTTTCATTGGCTTTAACACTTGGTTTCATTTCAGCTGTCCAATGTTGGAACTTCCAACACGAAGTTTTTCTCCATGAAGGAGCAACAGCATCAGAGTGGCCCACGGAGCATTTGTTGGTGTCAGCTGCAGCATCGTCGTGAACTAACTCTGTGCTTAATTAGTCAAATTCAAAAGAAGAATGTTAATTCAGTGTTATGTCTCACAGGTGGAGGCTGAGAGCTCCCATGTTTCACCTTTTGTTGTTTTATAGGCACATTGATTACAAAGCTAAAACTGACACGGTGCTGGAGATATTTCCCCTCTCATTCAATTACAGCATGCCGATGAAATAATAATTCCTCACATGACTGCATATGACTGGGAAATCTCTGGTCCCCCGGAAGCAAGTTATGTGAAACACTTGATGCTGAGTGAAGAAACGAGCCAACAATCAGGTAATTTATGCAGAAATATGCAGGCCTGCGGCAGACACCACAGGCCTTTGCGGAAGCAGACGAGCGGCTGCTCTGCATCGTTAGTGGCTGCGTTTGGTTCAATTAAGACCACATTTCCCATAAGCCCTCTCTTCCCTCCAATAATCCTGCCTCTAACTAAAAAGCCTGATAGCAAAATTCCCGCTGCCAGCTGAACTGTGTGGATGAAGATGTTTTCCGTGGAGGCAGGCAGGATGCGTGCTTGGGATTCAGGCTGTCTGCCTCTTGCTGCCGGCTGCCTCGCTGGATCTCAGCCTGCTGCAGACCTGAGCAGCATTTTAACAGCCACCAGGCAGCTCACAGTACCCACACGGTCCCATTTCAAACACATGCAGAGCTCAGAGCAGAGCTGGAGCGTAATACATCCAAACAGGTGACTTCTCACATGTTACTGCAGAGAGTCGCATATTTAAAGAAACACTTAACTCCCGGCTGATTTGCTGCCCTCCATCTGACCCACTGCATGTACAAGATGGATATAGCCACTGGCACCTTACCCACTGGTTTGTGAAATCCAGGTTTTTCAGACCTTGAACTGAGTCTTTTTGCCATCTCCTTCTTTTTCAGAGCAGGTTGATTGAGAATCTGAGCGACACTGCACGCTCATCCAGTGGCACATTGTCAATTATGAGGTAGGCCTGCCCTAAAAAACACTCGACATTATCCTCCTTGCTGACTCTAATTAGGATCATATTTTACTAAATGAACACAATGTAATATTCAAAAAGACTTGAAACTATTGACTGAGACCATAAACTCATCATGAAACTGTTTCCTGAGGTCACAGCAAGGATCCAAAAAGACAGATTTCTATAGAAAGGTCACTTCTTTTTGCAACCCAAGGAGTCGCCCTCTGCTGGCCATTAAAAGAATGTCATTTCAGGCACTTATCCTTTAGCTTTAAGACTATTTTTGTCATGGTCCTGGGCTGCTCCCCAGTGTTTTGTGTTCTTTTAGTTTGTTCTCATGTCAGTCCTCAGTTTATTTCTAGTTCCTTGTGTTTCCATGTGTCAGGTCAGCGTCTTTGTTCCCCGTCTGGCTTCCTGTTTTATTTTGATATTCTTTTGGTCTCCGTCTGTCATGTTCAGTTTTGCTTCCCCTGGTCTCGTCTGTGTGATGTGGTTCAGCTGTGTTCCCAGCTGTTTCCACTCCCCTCGTTTCCTTGTGTATTTAAGTCCTGTGTTTTCTGTGCCTCTTGTCGCGTTGTCGTCTAGCTTCATTGCGTACCCTGCCTGCTGTGCGTCCCCAGTTCAGTTTGCAATAAACCTCAGTTTGAGTCCGTGTTTGGTGTCCTGCTTTGGGGTCCTCAATCCTGCCTGCCACACAGCAGTTCATGACAATTTTACAGGGGGGAGACAATCCAAACAGAGGACACAAGAGGCAAAGATAAAAAATCCAAAACCAATCATATTTAATGAAAGCCAGCCAGTGGAAGCAAAGACAGCAGACAGCGCTGCAAACCTGCTGCTGCATCGTGGATGTTTCGCACACGTCTTCAACACACACAAAAGCTCTGCAGTCACAAAAGTATAAAGATTAGTGTCACCAAGTCAGTCTAAGACCAAACATGAACTGTGGTCACAGTATCTCTTTTTGTCAGTGAGTCATGGAAGAATTTCTGCAGAATGTCCAGAAAACTGTTTTTGCTGAACATTTTGATGTCACGGTAAAATTAACCTTTGACTCTTCGGACATAAATGTCATCACATCATCACTTTATCAGATGTGGTAGGAGAGAGACCTAGTACTCTGATTTCCAGGAGTGAAAAAGCTTCTGAAAGCCTGATTTTGGGCCAATTTTTTTTTTTTTAAGCAGTTTGCTTCATTAGATTTGTTGTTCCATTTGTGAGGTTTGTACAGAGGATGCTGAAGATGGGGCTGCCAGGTGGGAGGAGAGGATTCATGGATGTAGTGAAGAGGGTTGCCTTTGTTTTTACAGATGTTCCGTCTCGCAGTCTCTTCAACCACCTTTTTTTCCACCACGTCCTCCCAAAGTTCCTCTCTCCCCTCCTCCTCGTCTCTTTGTTCCTGTCTGTCTTTGCCTTATGTTTCCTCAAATGTCTTCCCATTCCCTCGCTGTCATCTCCTTTCTTTCCCACGTCTTTTTTTTTCCTCGCTCCTCTCCCTCCCCAGCTTTTTCTCCCCAATTCTAATCTTTTTTTTTTTTTTTTTTTTTTTTTTTTTTCTTCCCTCCTATTTTTTTTCTCTCTCCTCCTTTTCCCTCCTCTAGTTAAGACCCC
>VUQK01003429.1:2531-16497 GCA_015106715.1 Bujurquina vittata | reverse complement strand
TCCCAAAATGTAATTTTTTTTATTTATTTTCTAATTTGAGGCTAAAACAGGAAATATAGAAACATAGATAGATAGATAGATAGATAGATAGATAGATAGATAGGTAGATAGATAGATAGATAGATAGATAGATAGATAGATAGATAGATAGATAATTTATTGTTCCCGCAAGGGAAATTGTTGTGTAAAAGTAGCACAAAAAATGCAATCTACAGTAGCTACACATCAAAGTGAGAGTGCCAACGGTAAGTACTAAACTATACATACATAAACGAAATAGATTTAAAAAACAAAAGTAAAGACGTACATAAAGACTGTAGTGAAACCCGCATTGATGAATAATATAAAAATAATGATATTTCAGAGACATATCCAGGAGTTAAAGTGGGATTTGGCAGCAGGCAGGGAATCCTTAATATCAGGTGTAGTGGTGCAGCATAGGAAAAGAAACACATTTAATTGTCCATTAATTGTATTTTCTTATAACTGTTTAGGAAGCCCTTTGTATTTTTTGTCTGTACCAGTCAAGGACAACAACAAAGACTGCTGTGCTGTAATACACCTACACATATGGTACATTCACCCTTCTTTCCCATCAGTTTTATCAGGTGAAAGTGTTTTAAAATGATCAAAAGATCTGTTCAAAACTTTCGCTCCTGCACACTGGTGTAATATCTAAACAACAGGATCTGTTTATATTTCTGGGTTGTAGCCATCTATAGATTTCTTATTTAAAGATTTCCATCAATCCATCTTCTTCTGCGGATCCAGGGCTGGGTGACCGGGTGACAGGGGCAGCAGCCTAAGCAGAGAAACCCAGACCCAGACCTCTCTCTGCCCAGCCACTTCCTCCCACTCATTAGTTTCAGCTGTTCCTTGTTCTCCACCTGTTTCCTCTCCCCTTGATTGCCCTCAGTATGTCTATATCTATGTGAATACTTTCCTTTTGTCCTTTTTTCTCTTGTGTGATACATGCTTCTTTCCAAGAGTTTGGCTATGCTATGTTAGCAAAAGCCAAATTAAATTATTCAAGATTAATTAAGATTAATTAATTAGGTCCAGTTCAGTTACTTTGTTTTGTCTGCATTTGGTCGAGTTTGTTGCAGCTGGTCACCTGGATAAAATCTAAATACATTATAGAGTCAGATAAAATACGAATTTTGGCAATAGGTAAAACATTTGCTGCTTCATGTTTTTATGGGTACATTATCTCATTTATTGACAACATAGAGTATATTTGAACATTTATGATCACCACAGTAAAGTAAGCTTGGGTCTGATACAAAGTAAAATCCCAAACACAGACAGACGTGGGAACAAATTTATTTCTATTTTATCTCATGTACAGAAAGTTGAATCAATTTACAGTTTACAAACAACTGACCAGGTGAATGAAGCCGATGATTTACTGCACAGACGAAGGCCTACAGCTTGCTTCTCCTGAACCTCTCAAGTACTATCAAAAAATCCACCACAGCAGGTTTCCAGCTTTGAAGTTTCCTCTCAGGGATTCAGCACCAAATCCTTCACCAAATCTGAGGAAAACACTCCATGTAAAAGATAAACAAGCAAGAAAAACCACAATTGCACAACTCAATACGTCCAGATCTGATCCAAAAAATTTATAAAAGTACATTTACAGCAGTGGACGCAACATTTCAGCAGGAATCGATTCATGGTTGTGCTATTCTTCAGACTTTTGAGTTACATCACGGTTCCAGCTTTTACTGTAGGCTACTGACACAGGCTTATGAAGAGCAAGCGAATGGTGCAAAGGAGCAACATGTCAGCGTGACTTTTATACAGCCATTTCCCTTCATAAACAACCCATCACTCTGCAAAAACCACCAACAAAAAAGCCATCAGCCTCTCCGAGTTCACAGTTGTTGAATAGGCAGTGGTGATGCTCGTAACAGCAGGAGCGTGTTGGTCAGTATGTTATCGTTGTAAACATTTACGACCGGAAGTGAATTTCGTTAGAAGTGGATTAGGGGAAAAAGTCAGTGTGTCTTGATTAGGTTCATTTGGCAACACAGTCCAATGTGTCATTTTGTGCCAAACACTGTTGTTATCATTAAAAAAAAAAGTTTCATTAAAAACAGCCTAATCTACATGTAACATGCACATCGTATACACATAAACTCTCATATAGATCATACCATTTACAGGTTTGGTGAAAAAAAGAGGATAGATACAAGAAATGAAGATATCCAAGGACGGAATAGCCACAAGAAAAGTTGTCCGTTTTGGCGGGCATGCTCCCCAGAGTGTTGCTGTTACTGCAATGCAGTGTGCTTATCTCGACAGTGAGTTTAGGTGACCGCTGACTGCATTTTAAAAAGGGACCGGCATGCCTATCACTCGATCCTATGTGAAAGAAGGCACTTACAGGAGAGAAGTGGTTCAGACTCCGTCTACAAACAACCCCTGCTGACCTCAGTAGGATATTCTAGAAGTAGTAAATCTTCAAGTAAAAGAGGCGCCTCTGTTTTGACCTATGCTTGTTTCTTGGCGTTCAGGGGTTGTATATACAGGAGGAACTTGTAGGGGGAGGGGGGGGGGCTTTTGGTGCCTTCTGTTTATTTCATACATTCATATACATGCAACCTTTTTATACCAAATAGTCTTTCAAATATCTGGGCATCTATTTACACAACATAAACGGGTCATTCCACACAAAATCGGCCAAATCTAAAAAAAAATTCCCACCTGACCCCCTCAGAAGCTTAACAGGGCAGAAGCAGTAACATTTGGAATTTAGGTTGTGACACTTGCAGTGGATAAGGAAACTGATGTGACTAAAGTACTTAGAAAAAGAGCTTAAATGCATTTTTCAGCCTCAAAATCTCATGTCTGGCCTATATATTTTGGCAGTTCTGAAAAAGTATTAAGGTAAAACCTTACATTTCTTCACTAAAGATGCTAAAGTTGTTGCAGAAAAAAAATCAGCTCATTCAAATGGAGTCAGGTGGGAGGCACTGATTAATTTTTACTGGAATGACCCAAAATGCAAAGAAGTCTCTGCTGGCCAAAAAGAGGAGAAAGGCAGAAATGCGTACTTTTGGCAGAAGATCACTGTGATGACTCAACGACAGAGAGGATGAAGATGATGCTAACAGCTCAAATCATTACTATCTGAGTAAGTAATTACAACACGTGAACACAGTACAGGAGGAAGAGGAAATCAGAACATCCCTGAAGGAGCAAAATGCAAGTCGCACGTTGGACTTTGTAACATATTTATTATCCGTTCACAGGGGCTCGAGGACAAATTTGCACAACTTCTTGTTCAGGCTTTGGGAAGCTGTTTTGGAGTAGACAAGAAAAAATAAACTCACATCTTCTACCATCACTGTGAGCTTTTGTATCGAATCAGTCCTGGGAAAAAAACTAATTCACCTAAATATGCTTCAGTCCCATAAAAAAATGCCACCCACTTCCAAATACTCTGTATCAATCAATAAGTTATCAAATTATTAGCAAGTGCTCTATTCTTATATTTTGCTCTATAAAATGGCTATTTCCACAGTCAGTATGTGCAATGGCTCAGACCATGGTTCGGTGATGGGTGATAGGAAACTGGATTCACAATAAACTGGACAGATTTTAGTCTACAACTCAGTGGAAACCAGAGGGATTAACTGACAGTGAGGCTACGAGAGTAACTGGCAAACACAAAGGTCAAACAACAAGCTGAGAATGAACGAGTGAAGCAGTGGCTGTGCTTATTGTGACCTTCCTCTCGCTGATGTGAAAGACTCCCCTCTCAGAAGACTGTTAAAGGTCCAGTGTTCGTTCAATAAGCTCACTTCCTGGGGTGGAAGACCATCAGAGGCCTGTCTTCGATCTTCTGCCACGGGCTCTTCTTGTTCTCATCTTTGTCCTCAGAATCATCCTCTGGACTGGTCATGGAGTCACGGCGGTTCTCGCTGTTGCTGCTGCGGCTGCTGTTCACACGACTGCGTCCTCTTCTGGGGATGGTGGATCCTCGGGAGGATGGACCTTCATCTAGGAGAGGGGTGAGGGAGTTCTCTTCAGGAGAAACAGGGCGTCCTTCGCTGCTGCTGGGCTCGCTGTGGTCAGGGTAGGCCAACTTGGAGTAACTCTTCCCGCCACTGCTGCTAACACCGTGGCCCTTCCGTCCTCCCGTGCCCCAGCGCTCATCTTTTCCCTTTCTGTTTGCAGCTGATTTCCGCTCTTGGGCCTCCAGAGGTGGTTCAAGGTTGACATCCCGTGTAGTGCTACTGGAGCCGCCTCCGAATCCACCACCACCACTGAGGTCATTACCAACATCTATGTAGGAGTGGCGCACATGAGCGTTAGCGCGACCATCCAGAGAGATGAACCACGCCCGCGGGTGCTGTTTAACTCCAAGTTCCAGCAGCTTCTTCTCAGTCAGAGCCTGAAGTTCCCCATTCATCTGAGCCATGGTTGAATCATTGAAGAGTACTGGGATGGTTACAGGCCCCCCGGACGAGTCAGATGCCCAGCTCGGCTCCTCAGAGTCATCACCTTGGGATCCACCCTGCTGCAGTTGCTGTTGGCCTTGTTTTTGGGAGTGGTGGTGATGGTGCTGCTGGCTTCCTCCCATCTGTGCACCCTCTTTGTCTTGATCCTTCTGGTCCTTGCCATCTTTGCCAGAAAATTCAGAGGGCAGGCGCATGTAGTGGGCTGGGATAACCAGGGTCGGCACCATGCTCCGGTACATGTTCTCCTTCATCTGGTCAATGGAGCTGCAGAAGATGATCTGACCTGGCTGGGTGTTGAGGGACGTGGGTCGGGCAAGGCTATCTGCTGCTGCTGCTGAATAATCTGGAGGCTTGTCGGACTGGCTTGGGACGTAGCCTTGGAAGCGAGGCGGGGACGGGGGATCGGAGGAGTACCCACGATTGTCGTTGGCATTGTGGTGTCTGTGATAGTCGGCCTCCTTGTTGTCTTTGGGACTGTAGTTCCGATTGTAGTCGTCATGCAGCAAAGGGCTGTCCAAGTTGTTGGTCTCTGTGGCACGTGTGACCTTCATGGGGAAGCTTTCACCCCGTTGAGAACCTGAAGTGTTTTTACCCTTTGCGTGGCGCAGCATGTGGGCTGGAACATGCTTAGTTAAATCCTCCCTTGAACTCTGGTAGTCTCGAGATGGCGACATGTCAGATTTGTCATTCGAGGGGCCTGATTCGACATGGCCTCCACAGATAAGATTCAGGCGTGACGTTGATGTGCCCTGGTCTTTCTTAGCACCGTTTAGATTGGACGTGTGGGGTTTGCCTTGCTGTCGACGGGGTTTCAAACACTTTCGCCTAAAAGGTAAACAAAAACTGAAGGTCAGAAGGAGACAAAACTCCTATCAGGGTGGAAATTTCAAAAGGTGTCCAACCAAATGAGCTATAAAGCCAGATTTTGAGACTTTATCATGATCCTGATTAATACAAAATTTTTCAAATCTGTAGTAACCCTTTTTGAATAAAGGTGTAGCAGAAAGTAGTTATCCTGCATACTGTATACTCAATTTGACCCCCATCTAAAAACAAGCTGTTTTAGCCCCTCCCCCTGGTAATTCAACTTACTTGTAATTGGCTGCCCCTCATAAATGGCAGGTGAATGAGGTTTATGTGCTCACAGCCCTAACATGATGATACGTGGATGTCCACTTTGCTGACATGATGCAGAGGTAAGGGTAGAAAAAACTACCTGAAACTGAGTGCTCAGATGAGTCTGAAGCCTGAGCTACTGGGTCACATGGATTACTCATACATACATGGGCACTTTGGCTGTGTTTAATATGAAAATCACTCATTGTAACAGTATAACAAAAAATAAGGGAAACAAACTAAGTTGTCTTTAAGGGATTCTGCAAATCCCTCCACTAACATTTGATTGCATCTCATGATAAAATGTACCCAGACTAATTAAAAACTGTAATGTGAGCTTAAGAAATATTTAGAAGGGAATTTAAACTATTCCTGTAGGATTTTTTAATATATATGCAACCTCCTCCTAATATAATTATGGCCTCAGAAGTCCATTAAAAAAAACTTTTATTAAAAAAAAAAAAGATGAAATCCTATTAAAATGTTCCAAATGCAACAAAAATTAATTAGTTTTGTGCAAAAAAACATTTGTGTGACCAATGTTCTTCTACAAATTGATGATAACTTACAATAAAATGATCTAAATAATTTCTCTTTCAGCTTGAAATGTTTAAAAAGTTAATTAACAAAAAAATATATATATTATTTGACATATCGGGCTTTACATAAAATCAACATTTATACAAATGTATTCCACTATTATTGTTATTAATAGAAACCTAAAAGTGAGATCTGGACCTACGCTCCCCACACCTGCAGTAGTAGAGCAGCACGCAGAGCAGGATGAGCACCAGCAGGGCTAGCGATCCCAGGATGGAGAGCAGGAACAGGGTGTGGTAGGTGGTGATATCCCTCAAGCCTGGATGAGACAAACCTAAACCTGCAAGACAATTCAGGTTGTTATCTCAGATTCATTCGTTGCACGTCAGCACCCCAGTAGACCGTGCCATATATCTGAATGACTAAAAGGTGCAAAAGACATTGAAAATCAAATGGCCTGAATAACTGCTAATTCATCTGTAAAAGCTGAGGAGGAAACAATGAGACTTACATTGAGACAGTTATACTGACATATCCCATCTATACAGTTAAACATGGGGAAAGCACCATCTGCCTGTCAGCTGATCTGCCCACGTCTTTGGTTCTGATGATTTATAATGGCATTTTTATGTCGTCTTACAGATTTCAAGGGAAATATCTCAACAGCTACTTGTTGGTTGGGTAAAAAAGGCCATTTGTGGTCCTCAGAGGAAGCCCAGTGACTCATCTGTCCCCTGACTTTTGCTCACATGATGCTCAGATATGCTGTTAAGTGCTCGGGGTCTTCCATGATGTACTGAGCGTGTTGCTTTCATTTCCCAAGCAATCATAATTCACTACTGCACCCAGTCGTTCACAGCTTTTTTCTCTTTGCTCTACTTTGTTTGCTTTCTTTGCCTTCATGCACCATGAATGTTAGATCATAGTATCACAGCTGTGTGAAGCCGAGTGAAAATCGGGGCAATTTAGCAGTCGACACTTTAACAACGACCGTTTCGATTTGTAATTTCACGCAACACAACGATGACTTTGCCATCAAAATGCCTTTTTTTTAAGAGCTAAAAGGAGAAAACTCCCGGAGCTGAAGAAAACTGCAGCTGCTCAGGCACAAAAAGGACGGCCCACCGGCAGACGATCAAGAGAGCTCCAGCACCTGAAGATGTCGGAAAGGCAGCCAGCCAGTATCCCATCTGAGGAACCACGACGTTCCAGACAAACTGTGTCCCGTCCTTTTTGATGTAACCCGTTCCGTTCCGAGTCCACAGTCCTGGAGGAAAGAAAAGGGTCAGCAGCTTTAAAGTGCTGTCATACAAAATCTCGATAAAAAAAAAAACTATTTCAGCCTGGTGTGTCAGTTGTTTGACATCATCTGTGATCTGTTTCCTTACCGGTCCTTGGCTGATACAGCCAAGCAGGCACACTCGTGGCCATCCTGTTCCTGGTGTCGGACGGCAGCGGCACGGAGATGTGGATCGGATCTGAAACCGGGATCACGCTGCCATCTTTATCGAAGAGCTGAACGCTGACCACCGCCAGCGCCGTCAAGTCCATCCACCCAGTTTCTGCACCTGCGTGGAAGAAAGAAATCCCCAAAATATTTAGCTCTTCATATCCATGTGTTCAGAGAATTTTAGGGAATAGTCCAATCCTGTTTTGTGCTACAGGGAGAATTCCATTTGCCACATAAGTTGACACACATAAATGATTATAGTGCACTCTACATCTACAGAAACACACGCGCAGGTTACTGATTTATCAGCCTTCTTTTTGAAACAAGTTATTTTCTTGGCTTGTGAAATATATTGAAACAGCTCCAAATGTTTCCAACACAAATGAAAGCAAAACTGACACATATGAGGCAAAAGAAGCTGGAACCATCAAATGTTTGCATCAAACTTTTGGCCATGCCGAACATCAGTGTGTGAGACAGACACTGACCTGAGCTGTTGGTCTCTTGGCCCAGCAGGAAGGGGAAACCACCGATTTCATACTGGCTCCTGGCTGTGGTCAGCACAGCAGAAAGCGCCGTGTAGTTGGAGCTGGATGGCAGCTGAGTGGACTTCCTCTGGAGCTGCACGAGCGGCTGGTTATGAGCCCCTGAAAAAGAAACAATCCCCCTCCTCCCAGTCGGTCAAGCCAACAACCTTCATGTTTGTTTTCTAAGGCTTTGGAAAGGTCTAATGATTTTGGCCTTACAGGTGTGAGGAGCTGGCTGTGACTGAGCTATATTTGTAATAATAAGATACGGATGAACAGGCTTAAGGTGGTGGAGAGGCATGTGAATCCTTCATTACAGTTTTTCATTACAATTTATCTCAATATTAGCAGGATTATGGAGGATTTGCCACAAAATTTCTTGAGAGGTGGAGACTGCTCCGACAGAAGGGTGACTTTTAGAGTCAATCCCAGTCTGGATCCAGGAACTGTTTAACTATTGGAAGACTGGACATGTCGCATCACATGTTCACAAATACATTTCTCACTTAAGTAAGTAAACTTCATCATTCTGATGTTCTTAAGAAGAGGAAAATAATCCTGATTGAAGTACCTGATGGTGTGTAATGGCTCAGTCAGAGTAAAACAGGACGGCAATCCTCCTGAAAAAATCAGGAGGTTGTCTGGTGACTGTACTGAACTGTTCCGTATTTACCTAGTCAGCCAGAGGCTGCAGGTGCAACACTTTCAACTGAAAGGTACTTGCACAGGTCACCTGGTGAGAGGCAACCTGTCACAGGACGCAGACCAGTTGCAATCACTCTCTCTGATAAGAGATGACTCATTTTTAAATGCAGACAGTCTGCCAACAGGCTGCAATCAATCTGAGCCACTCTGCCCAAAGAGTGCAGCTCATCTGGCTGCCAGCTGGTTGTATTCTGGTTAGATACCTACAAGGAAGCAAGGCTGTCCTGTGTCATTCTGCAGTTAAACCACTGTCCTGTAACAATGACACCACAGTTTGTGGAGGAGTTTCCGTTTCAGATCTATGAGGTTCTAGCTGGACTCTAAATGGAAGCAGTTAATGTGGATTTCTGTGCATGTAGATTTGCAATTTTCACCAATTTATCACAGTTAAAGTCACAGTTAAGCAGCAAAAATTAGCTTCCTCCAAAGGGTGGCTGGCCTTCCCCTTAGAGAAAGGGTGAGGAGTGCAGCCATTCGTGAGGGGCTCAGAGCAGAGCCGCTGCTCCTCCACATCGAAAGGAGGTGGTTTGAGCATCTCACTAGGATGCCTGGTCGACTCTTGGGTGAGGTGCACTGTGCATGACCTACTGGGAGGAGGCCGCAGGGTAGACCCAGGACACGCTGGCCCCCAGGACCCGGATAAGCCGAAGAAGATGGATGGATGGATTATCAGAGTTAATCTCCATATTATCACAACAGATTGTATGTTATTGCCAGCTAGTCCTGATTCACTCTCAAACTGACTCTGTCTTATTCCCGTTTTATCAGCATCTTGATGCACCAAAGTCTCTTTGAAGACAGCAACTGACCCAAAGTGGTCACAGACCTGATTTGAAGCCCCCATTTCAAAGGCAACAAGACTGACAGTTTATTGCTTGTGGTTGTAATAATTTTGCTCTCCAGACACTGTTTCCCCTCCTGGGGCTGTAGGATAAGTGGCAGTGGCGCAGTGGGTAGGCGCTTGCCTTTCAGCCAGAAGGTTGCAGGTTCGAGCCCTGTCCCTGCGTTGCGTTGCGTTGTGTCCTTGGGCAAGACACTTAAACCACATTGCCTAACGGTAGCGCCGGTCTCTGGCTGCATGACCGCAGATGCTTGTCTCTGGATGAGTGATCTGAAACCCTCATTTCATTGTGTGCACAATGAGTTAAACTTTTATATATTTTTTTATTTACAAAGATAAAAACTCAGGAACGCTCAAACTGAACTTTCCAAATCACCATACTGGCACTATAATTATCTAACAACTCTATATTATGAAATATATACTGTGAGTAGCCAGGCTTTTTTAGAGGCTGTTCTTACCTGGGGACCCAGACAGCACCTGCAGGACGTCATCGTACAGAATAAGAGTTCCTGGCCTCTGAACGAGGAGGTACAGGCTGACCGATGCATACACTGCAAAGGGAGGAAAGGGAGTCAGCAGCTTTCACAGGTGCAGCAACAATGCTGAGACACCATTTCTTTTAGGACACACACACACACACACACACACGGAGGCAAAAACAGCTCTATAAGGCCAAAGGGAACAAAGCTGGCTTCGGTGGGTGAATGAGACCTGAGCCAGTTTTTCACCAGAAGGCCCGACTCAGATATGAAAACTCCCACAATTCAAAATAACAAATTAAAGGAATGAACACTGATGTTAGTGACCATGTCCTAAAATGATTACCTGTGGGCCTACCACACTTGATGCAACAAAATGAAAGACAACATTTTAATCAGAGAAGTCTCAAAGGCAAGTGCAACCTTTGCAATGATCTTAAGGCGGTGGCAGTAGGCCAACATACCTTAAAGACCTTTTAAGGCAACAAATATACAATTTAACATCTAACACGGATGACAAAATATCAGGTGTTTTTGGTACATCTGCCCTTCATGAGATGTAAAGGGAGAACATATTTAAAACATTTTAGTTTTAGTGTTCAGTAACAGAGCAATAAAATCAGTGGCTCATCAAACCTGAAGCACAGTCTGTTAGTCCCACTAATTGCAGAGGAAGTCAAACTATTGATCAAATTATTGTGTTAAAAGGCACCAACAAGGCTGGTTGAGCGGGCCAGTTCAGTGACTCCAACTGAAGTGTGGCAGCCTCACAGACGGCTAGCACTCATCAATCAGAGCGGTCACACCCCGAATAATTCATAAGCATTAAGCTACAGAAGTCAAGGCTATTATTTGCTGTTATTTAGGTGTAAAGTTGGACACTTTAACATGTCACATCTGCACCTAACATTTTTCAGCCGTGGACGCTGCCTGATGGACTTTCGAGCAAACACTGGATGGTTATAGTCTTGTGGAGGCTTACGGGGTATGCGGTTGGAGTGCCAGGGCACAGAGTTGGTGACGTAGTCATGTTTGGAGGCTGTAATGATGACCCACGTTCCCGCGCGGTACAGGAAGCTGACTCTCACCACGCCATCTCTGCCAGCACGGCTGGAAGCCAGGAGGGTCTGATTACCGTGCACTTCCACCTGAGCTTCTGCCAACGGTGACAGGTCGCTGTTGTCGAATACCTGGACTTTTATTTGCACCTCTGGAAGAAGATGAAGAGGGAGAGTGGTCCAGTAAGCAGCCAGCAGCTAAAAATATGGAGTCATTGATCCATGTCTGGATAGAAAACAAATTCAACTGTAATCTTAAGAATCAACCAGTCATTTAAAGCACACTCCACTGTCAGCTCCTCAAATCAAAGCAGTTTTTCTCTTTTGAGATCAATTAAAATGGACTTTTTCAAGTTATGAACCTGCAATTAACTGATTCACGAAAACCAGGCCTCTTGCTGTTTTACAAAGAAGCCTCTCAGAAAAAGACTTAAAATCTAGAAGAAATGGGGCAAATATCTACTACACATTGCTTCGGAGTATAAATATGCCCTCCAGGAAGGCACACTTTATGTACCTTCCTGACTTTATGGTCAAAATGACAGTTTACTGATTATAGAACAGACTAAAGGACATTTCTTCTGTAAAGCAAAGCTTTTTGATTCCCTTGTCTCGTCTGATTAAACTGCAGCTTTGACGATGTAATTACACTTTATCAAGTCACCGCAGTTGTCCTACAAGGACCACATAATTATGCTGCAGCAAACGTCATCCAAAAGGACCTAGAGTGAGAGAAGACAGCATAATTACCATGAAACACAGCACATGGTCCAGCAGGCAGGATTGCTTACATTAAGTATTTCATTAATTAATTTTATTATTTTTTGGCGTGTAAGTTTTCTAAAAGTTTATGTTTAAATATGCAAATTCCCATTAAATATGTATTAAAACTATATGAATATACAGTGTGTCCAAACCTTTGACTGATACAGTAAGTGACATAAACATGAGTAAAATAAACATCTTTACATGATTTTTGGACATTTTCTTTCCATTATGGGAGCAAAATAGTACAATATTTAAATACTGAGCAGTGCACTTAAATATATTTTTCTCCATAGTGTCTGACTTTAGGCAAACAGCACCAAAAGGTATGGAAATCCTGCAGCAGCTTATACAGAAGCACCTGTTTGTTAGGTGCACATAGGTGACTATACTATCATAGAGCAGAAAAAACAGCCTAAAGCTGAATGTTGAGGGCAGCTGCAGCCTGAGCTACTGGACATCCACAATAAGACAGAAAATAAGGAAACCCATAACAGAGCTCCTTTAAAGGCATCAGCAACTATAACATCAGTCACTTATGTTGGCTTTACAGCATGCATATTGTGTGTGATGTGACTGAAGAAATACATTGTCCCCATGAGCTGTATGTGACAGTCAGTGCTGCTGCCGCTGAATCACTTCCAGTCGGGGTGGATTGTTGTTAGTTTGATGATGATGTCTGTAGTCATCACAGACACACCCATAATAAATCCACTTCATGGCTATTTCAGCCTCTTATCCCCATCTTTCCAGCCCGGGAACATTTTCTCATCTCGCCCCTTGGACGGTGGATGTGGGTCACGCTGGGGATGTTCCCATGGATACAAGCTGACACTCCAAAAGCTGGCTCGTTGTGTTTCAGTCCCTGTGAGCTGCTCTCCTCTAAAACCCTGCAGGCCTAAAACCCCTCGATGCAGAACTCTTCCAAAGACAGCAGCTAATGGCTGCATTCAGATAATAAGCAGTATGCATGTGTGTGGGTGTTTGTGTGTCCATATCCATTGTGCATGCATAAATGCTGTTATCCATTAACATAAATGGCCCAATAAAGGCTCCTTTGTGTGCGTAGAGAGGATTTCCTCCATCTGGGCTCCTCACTTGAAGCAGCTCCACAGACACAGTGTCTCAGTGTCACAGAGAGTGGGAATTTTTCCTCCCTCTGTGTCCTTCAGCAGTGATTAGTGGACACGTCTAAAACACAACTTAACTTCCCGCCGTGGTTATCAAAGTCAGAGGCAGGAAGCTGATGTTTCAACAGAATTTCATCCATTTTCTGCAGGTTTGTTTTTCTTTGAATCAGTGAGTCTGCCACAGGTCCGTCCTGTAAGGTCCGGATGACATTATGCTGACCCAAAGTGCTGTAACTGTGCAGGAAGTCTATAAAGTAGCAAAGTTTAGGCCTAAATGTGTCAGCGTTTCTAAATGCAGGAATAGATTTGCAGAGTTGTGCAAATGCTAGCAGGTCAGGAGACGTGCTGAGCTGTTCCTAAACGCGCCTGACGCTTCAGTTAATGACATTTTACGCTGTCGAAATAAAGCAGCAAAAATCTAAAAGCAGAGCTGGAAGCAGCATTCACACCCTTAGCTGAAGGAAAAGTGACAATATCACAATCCAGAAATATTTGTCTGAGCGACAGTAAAGTATTATCAGCAAAATGTTTTATTGTTTCTAATAAAAGGTACTGGATCGCTAAAATGGATGCATCAATGCATAAAAGCATTTTTAGGAACTGTCTGTAGTTCCAGCTATAACAATAAATCACATTTATTATTAGCTTGCTTTCAATATGTGCAAATAACTGTGGTTGATTAATAATGACGTGTTACTTAGAAGGGAAAGCTCCGCAAGTGCAAGTAACTAAAGTAATGCATACTCAGTTACATTCCTGCACTGGCTGTGCCTGTGACCGTCCATGCATGTCAAAAATAGCTTCAGGCATGCATAATGCAACGTAATTACATAATGTCCTTAAACATGCACCACAATAACATAAACAGGGGCTATTTTCAGGC
>VUQK01003428.1:27128-37758 GCA_015106715.1 Bujurquina vittata | reverse complement strand
GTGTGTGTGTGTGTGTGTGTGTGTGTGTGTGTGTGTGTGTGTGTGTGGGTGTGTGTGTGTGTGTGTGTGTGTGTGTGTGTGTGTGTGTGTGTGTGTGCGTGTGTGTGTGTGTGTATGTGTGTGTGTATGTGTGTTGTTTCCATCAAAAATCAAATTTGCTGAGGGTAATGTTATGTCTGTCATCAGTTTGTAAATTAACTTGCACTGAAATGAACTACAAGGAGTAGAAGCAGTAAGGGTGTGGGGAGTGTAGTTAAGCATATAAAACACATTGTAACAAGTTTTCAACACATCATGAAATATATGCAAACAATTTTGTAACACTTTTTAAATTACCACAGCCCTAAAACCCCAAATACCATCTTTCTGATAAATATTTTGGGGATTTTTATTTTTCTAAATAAGGGGTATAATATTTAATCCTAATAAATGGCTCAAACTGGAAGCAGAGACCATTTGCCTTCAAAGTAAAGGTTGTGCCTCAGTGCTGTAGCCAACACATTTCAAAAGGTGCAACTTTTACTTTGAAGGTGATGATCTCTGTTTCTGATTGGTGGCCTAGTGGGAGAGTACTTGCAAAGTCGGCATCTTCTATGCAGACTAGAGGCAACCGTGGCAATCTATAGTGACCAAAGCAATCGCAAGGAAGTGTTCACCAACTGGTCAAGGAACACGTTTTTCCCTAGCAGCAGGTGCTTGCCAGGGTTTAAGTGATCTGTTTCTAGGCCTGTGTGACTGGGGCTTTATTCACTTGACCTTACAGCATTGCAAGTCCAAAATGGCAGACAAGTCAACATCACCTAGTTGGCAGTCACGTGACTACAAAACCTCAGTAAAAAACTTCAAGATTTGTATTTGCTAAGGAGATGTCTGATGCACAGATGGCCCCTTCTTATCCTAGGTGTTACGGTGAGCGTCATCGGTCACTCACAGCACATCATTTGTGAACAAGCAAGGTTACTGTTATAGGATGTGTTTGAACCAAAATCATAATCCTTCCCTAATTTCAACCATGTAGCTTTTAGTGCCTAAAGTTGAGAGGGGAAGAAAAAGAAACCAAGTGCATGGGAAGTGGACAGGGTCTCCTGGCTGTTAACCCTGCCTCTACCCTCAATTCAACTCAACCTTCCTATGTGGACCTTGCACGTCTTAAATGTTGCTGTTATAAGTCAGCAGCCAACATATCTGTGGCTCCAGGGTCACAGCATCAGTGCTAAAGGATACCTTGCGCATAATGGGTCAACACAGGAGACAAAGCGGCATTATAGAAGCCCATTGGCAGAGAAGTGGGTTTGTCATGCAGCCTGCAAGGCTACAGATAGACCCTTCTCCCTGGTTCAGAAACATGTTTAAGCCCACCTCCCAACAAGGTCAGCTCCTAGCAGCCTTATATTTTGTTTCTCTGGGGAAACGTTTGAATTTGCATTGTGCACAAAGCCTTAAGTTTGTCTGGCTTTACCCTCACACAATCTGCTACAAGTCGAACGACTCCAACCTGTTTCAGCTGGCAAGATCTGTGTGCCGGCAGACATGCCAGTTACTGTAAATGCCAGTTACTGTAAATAGACATCTCAACCCATCGTCGTGAGTTTTATCCAATAAAAACAGGTCCATGACCCATTCTTGGAAAGCTGTTTAAGAAAGGCAGATATAAGTGAATGTCATCTTGACCTTTGTCAACATGCAGCAATTAACTACTGGCAAAAGATAAAGGAGGACATGTCATCCTGTGTTTTTTCACACTTGGTTTTGGTGATTTCCTTTTCCTTTCTTAACCTGCTGGGCTGATGTTTTATTTAAAACAAAAATAATTTAAAGTATGTTTCCTTTATTTTACCATCAAACTGTTTTCTGCATAGTTTTCATCCACGTTTGAACTGGTCAATCTAAGCCCTTCAGCCTTGGGCAAAATGACATGTGAACAGGTTTATTTGTAGGAGAGTGGGATGTTGGGTCAGGTCAGTGTGCACGTTACCATGGTTGCTTGGCTTTTTAGTGTTTTACCTTTGTTGACTGCCTCACCTATCTCCATCATAGTCCAGAGAGTCTTATGACACACAAAAAATGTGAACACAGACGGCCAGCCTAAGAGTTTTTTTTTTTCCGAGTTGCTTTTACATGATATTGAGTCTGACCAAATCAGGCTAGTGTTGTAGTCCACTCTGGTTCCTCACTGTTTTATGCAGCATGATTTGGGGGATTTAAAGTTCTGTGGATTTTTCCGTTCTGAATGCCGGCTGTGTTGGAAAATAACAGAGTAAGAGGTTTATGTTTGGGAAGCCGATTTCTGATTGTTCTCTGTTCCTTTTTTAGGGCTGCACTGCTTAATGAGAGGGCACGCACACACTGAAACACACACACACACACACACACACTAAAAGCTGGACCCACACTGTGTATAGCATTCATATTGATAAGGAGATGGAAAATCCAACACCGCCACGTGGTGAGCGTGTGCACAGCAGGTTTGTGTGTATAACCTTTTGTCACATAAACGGGTCTGTTGTACATAAAATTTCTCCTATAGCTTAACTTACTTCTTACACACTTGCACGCCACACATACGCATGCACTGAGCATGTGACCTAGTCATACTCGGTGAACCTTGAGCTGAAGGTTTCAGGGTTTACAGCCCTTCAATCTCTCTGATAGGGGTCAGAGGTCAGCAAGGGATCTGAGTTACTCAACAAAACAAGGTTGTAAAACCACTGATAGGGGAAGGCGCCCCGAGGATTTATAGATGCTGTATTTCCACTGTTGTCGTCAGGGCACATAATGCGTGCTGGTCTGTTTGTTAATCAGGTAATCTCGCATGCATGCAAATTGTGCTCAACCTCAACAATCAGTCATTGTTGCTTAAATGATTCCTTCTGATTATCAGCCTACTTTCTTCCCTCTGTGTTTGCTTTCTCTGTCTTCATAGCAGCTGTTTGATTCCATGTAATTCAACAGGTTTCTCTCATCCCTTTTCAGGCCGTGATCTGATTGGATGGTTTTGTCAGAATGACAGCTGAAGATCCTGCTTCTTCTTCGACCATGAGTAACAACGCTGCCCCCTCCAAACCCTCCAAATCCTCTGGTGCCCACCACTCTCATCATGGACAGATCAGCATCCCCGAGGGTGTTGCCGGTGCACCCAATGAGGCTGCACTGGTGGCCCTGATGGAGCGTACTGGCTATGGTATGGTCCAGGAAAATGGTCAGCGAAAGTACGGTCCCCCTCCTGGCTGGAATGGCCCATCTCCTCCTCGAGGGTGTGAGATCTTTGTCGGTAAGATTCCGCGGGACGTTTACGAAGATGAGTTGGTCCCGGTGTTTGAGTCCGTCGGACGCATCTATGAGATGCGCCTGATGATGGACTTTGATGGGAAAAACCGAGGGTACGCTTTTGTGATGTACACTGAGAAACATGAGGCCAAGAGAGCCGTGCGGGAGCTCAATAATTACGAAGTACGACCAGGGCGGCTGCTGGGTGTCTGCTCCTCCGTGGACAACTGCCGTCTTTTCATTGGTGGTATTCCCAAGACCAAGAAGCGCGAGGAGATCCTGGAGGAGGTCTCCAAGGTGACAGAAGGGGTATTAGATGTGATAGTTTATGCCAGCGCTGCAGACAAGATGAAGAACCGTGGCTTTGCCTTTGTAGAGTATGAGTCACATCGTGCAGCCGCCATGGCTCGCAGGAAGTTGATGCCTGGACGCATTCAGCTGTGGGGCCACCAGATCGCAGTGGACTGGGCAGAGCCAGAGATTGATGTAGATGAAGATGTGATGGAAACAGTGAAAATCCTCTACGTGAGAAATCTAATGATGGAAACCAGTGAGGAGACGATCAGACAGGTGAGGAACGACTGACCATTCGGGTTTGGGTACGCAAAAACATTTCTGACACGATTTTAATTCCTCGCATCATTTGTCTTCAGATTTTCAGCCAGTTTAATCCTGGATGTGTAGAGCGTGTAAAGAAAATCCGTGACTACGCTTTTGTCCACTTTACCTCCCGGGACGATGCTGTGCTGGCAATGGACAACCTCAACGGCACAGAGGTAGAAGGGTCCTGCATTGAGGTGACACTCGCCAAACCCGTTGATAAAGAGCAGTACTCACGCCAGAAGGCCTCAAAAGGGGGAGTTTCTGCCCCTTCAGAGGCTACTCAACAGAACTACGTCTATCAGTGTGATCCCTACACACTGGCTTACTATGGTTATCCCTACAACACCCTCATTGGACCCAACAGGGACTACTTCGTCAAAGGTTAGAATGATTTTTTTTCTGTTTTTTTTTTGTAATCAATAATAAGCAATTGCAAAAACCAATGTTTCACCAGAAACCAAATCTTGGTTGGAGCCAAAGCTCCAAATAAATTTTAGATGTCACGTGACATGAAAACAATGCTACTATAAGAAATTTTCAGATGGTCAGAAGAATGATATCATTTAATGCTTCATTTAATGGAATTTTTTAAAAGAAATCTTTAACTTAATGAGAGTTTGTGGCTTAAAATCACTTTTATGCTACAGCCGTAATTCCAGGAAAGTTGGGATGCTGTATAAATTGTAAATAAACACGCAGTGATTTTCAAATCTCATAGAACATAAAAAACATATCAATTTTTCCTCATTTTAAAGATTTGATATATTTTCTGTGTTCGGTTTTGAATAAAATATGGGTTTATGTGATTTGCGAAATCACTGCATTCATTTTTATTTACATTATATACAGCATCCCAACTTTTTTGGAACTGGTGTTGTAAAAAGCTAGGATAAAGCCAGCTTATGCACCAATGAATGCTAATCCCATTATCTTTTAATGATTTATTAAATATGGTCTTGGGTGATGGCAGGAAAATCTATTTGACTTTGAGCAATCATTATGTTTTGGTTTTCTCTCCAAAGGATCCCCAATGATACAGAACAATGGTAATCTCTCACATCCTTATTCCTACTTGTTACTCTGATGAACAATAAGTCTTCTTACCATGTGACAAACTATACATTTTCTAACACAATCCTTTTCTTGCTGTGCTGTCACCTCCCATTTCATGCTGGGTTATTAGAGAGCTCACAACCCAAACTCTTAGAATACAAGTTGACAACACTATCAAGTTACACAATAAGCCCAATGTAAGGGACAGAAATGTTCTCTGAACAAAACCTGAGCAAGTATTGCCAAAAAAAATTATGTGCAGGATATTGCCTAAAATTAGAGTTAAATGAGTCCTGTGCAAGTTCTGATATCTTGACAAACTTTCAAAACCCATCTAGCCAAAATTGCCCCTGCTGCCCTAAACCACAACCCCTATCATCATATCACCTTAATTGTATTTTAAGCAGGTACTGTGCGAGGTCGTGGTCGTGCTGCTGCAGGTAATCGTACCCCTGGACCACGGGGGTCGTACCTCGGGGGTTACTCTGCCGGTCGTGGCATCTACAGCCGCTACCACGAGGGCAAGACCAAGCAGCCTGAAAAGTCCTATGAGCTGATGCCCAGTCTGGAGCTCGCTGCTTCCGTCAACCCAGTTGGCATCAAACATGGCACAAGTCAGTGAGATAGACAAATCCCTATACATCCTCGCCCATCTCAAAAAGGCTTTCCCTAAACCTTCCAGCCCGCAGTTTTCTCTTCTCTGTGATCTGAGCAGCATTTTTTTTTTGTCAATCAGCTTTCCTGTTGTTTCTGGATGGTCATGCGCAAAAGGATTTCTTTTCTTTGATTTACAGTAAAGAGTAACAACATTATAATCGGTCCTTTCCAACATGACCAGAAAGTAACAGCTACACTTCATTCCTCATTCTTTCCAGAACAGAAATTTTATCTTTATGGTGTAAAATAGTGCTGCGCCGGCCACAAGCTCGTGAATTACGCCACTGCATCTGCCTGCCTAATCTATAACCACGTGTTTAAGCTGGACGCCCTTTGTGACACAAACCCTCAAGGGATTGATGTCTGCTCCTGGAGCTGAATCAGGGCTCGTTAACTTGTTAGGCAAATGTGTAAACCACTATACTATGGAACACCTGTTAAACATTATTAAGTATATTTTCTCTGTTTGTTAACAGTAATTATTAACTATAGTTCCCAATTCATTATTAGTTCTGGTGATTATTTTGAAGTGCTACCAAAACTCTGGAGTGCAGTGGCTCAATTTAAAGCCAAAGAAGCAGCTGTGTTTTACATGCCTGAGCAGGGTTATAGTATTTTTTCCCACTAAGGCCTTTTACAATGCAGCCAACCCCAACTCTGATTTTGGAAAGATGGATGATCTTTTTTTTTTTTTGTCTTTCTATTTTTTTGAGCTGAAACATAATGAAAGAAGAACATTATAGCTTTTTTTTTCTAGTCGCACTTTGACTTTTATCTGTAGGAGCAGCTGCTGTAAATTTGTCAACATTATCACAGTTTGGAGCTGAAAAATGCAAATGTAAAAGCACAAACTAAAGACTGTTGTGTCCACTCTATTCTGATCACTTGAAGGATGATTCCAGTGTTATGAGGAGTTGTAGCCCATCTACAGCAACTGCTGTGCCAGCTAAGAGAGAAACGTTGTAAGTGTCTTATTTTTAAAGGATCATCTCCTGGTGGAAAAATTCAACTTCTTTCATTCTGCCTTATTTCCTGACAGCAGGCAGGAGAAAATGGAACTGAATTTATTTTAATGTTGGCGGATCATCTAAATTCTGTGCGTTTTGAAGAATGAAAGTTAGAAACATAAGTGATTTAAAAACATTTTTTACATGAAAATTAAAACACTGGAATTATTCTTCAGTCTTCAAATTCTTCTACTAAAGCTACTAAGCCTAATTGTCTTGTCAACATATTGATTCAATTTTACTAACAGTTTACTGCATGTGTTTATTAGTGTTGTGTGTTTGGTGATCAGAGGTCCCACTTCAATAAAGTCGACATTACTGATGTTCCTTGTTCAAGGATCTGACCTCAATCTGCAGCTCGGTGTCGGTCCCAGTCTCTGTGGAATCACAGGATCACCGCCAGATTGAAAAGACTTTTGTGGATCTGAAACAATGACTGATGTTGTGTTTGCTGTGTGTGTGTCGGAGTGCTAGGGTTAATCCACAGTTGAGCACCGTCATAATCCGGATCACACCGCAAACGCCAATTTGTGTAACTTATTTTTTCGCTTCTTGCTGAAATTGAACCCTTCGCCCTCTCTTGGCTGTTGCTCTTTGTGTCCGCAGTATTTAATATTTTTTATAAATTACCTTCAGTGTGATTGGGTGCGTGACTGCATGCATGTGCTTACCTGTTATTTCCTGTGTTGTGTCAACATCCTGATGATCTCTGGCTATTTTCTGTTGTCTCCAGTAGCCCAGTCTGTTATCCAAGCTTTCATTTTTGTGTGTCTCTATGTGCAGTGACATTACAGACTCTGGGTGCGCAGTACCCAGTGTTCAGCGCTGCTCCTGCAGCCAAGCTGATGGAGGAGGGGAAGGTGCACACAGTGGAGCATCTTATCAACCCTCTGGCCATGCAGCACCCTGAACACTCCACTGCTGCTGCTACTGCTGCTGCTGCCACCGTCCTACCTGCGGTCTCTACCCCTCCGCCCTTCCAGGTGGGTCTTATGCAGGGGTTAAAGTGGGCTGGAAAGATCCAGAACAACTTTCTGATAATAAGCAATTAAATTTAATAGGCAGTTTAATGCATATTACAGTCAAACTAATCAATTGTTTTAGATTCATGTGCGGGAGCCTGGCATTGCTTCCAGTGACTGCATGGAGATACTTGCTCAGTAGGAAAAAAATAATGACATCCCATGGCCTGCTTACGCCCTTGTGACATCCATCTGCCATACAGCTCGTGAAACATCTGCTTATATCTTATTGAATTTGTTGACCAAATCTGCAAAAACTAGTGAATATTGGAGTAGCAGCACAGATCAGCTGATCACAGCCTTACAAAACAAGTTATGTGACTTTTTTCTAAGTAGTTTTCTTTCCCCACACTGCACCACTGCACCCGATCTCAAGGTTCCCCACCTGCTGATTGACGGGAGTAGGGCTTGTTTAGTTTCCCTTTAAGGACACTGGCGCCCAGATTGAGGCCCACAGGCCATATTTTGCCCATGTGTGATACATACTGTAAAGAAAAGATTAACTTTGTGAAGCCTTGAGTCACTAGCTTGCTGTTTTGACACTAGTTGTGATTAGGGATGGGTGGAGCTGACTAGGCCAGCTTTTATGATTCTTTGACTCCAATGGGGACCCTAATTTCAAAGATAAAAGTCATGTTGCATTGAGGAAAACTTGAATGTATTGATTAAGACCATAAACCTGTCAGGAAAATGTTTTACTGAGGTCACAGACGAAGTGAGTATTGGGGTTGTTTTCCCATAAACCTTTTCTCAACTGGGCTTCTTTTTGGAGAGTTACTGCCACCTGCTGGTCATTAGAAAGAATGCCTTTTTAACGCACTTCCCCACTGGCTTGACTTCTTTTTAAAGAAAGGCCACATCCACCTTTCATATGTAGCCTTTGGTATAAATTAAGTACAGCCATTTTGGATATTCTTTAAAAACCTACACTTTCTTTTTCCCTGTGCAGGGCCGTCCAATCACTCCAGTCTATGCTATGGCCCATAACGTACAGCGCATCCCAACAGCTGGTGGCCTGTATGGACCCGGGTATGTCCCCATCACAAACTACACTGCCAACACAGCAGCCCTGGCTGCTCTGCAGAAAAATGCAGCCGTGGCGGCCGCAGCATATGGAGGTTACGCCGGCTACGCGGTGCCACAGGCCTTCCCCGCCACGGCCTTCCAGCTGCCCATCCATGATGTCTACCAGACATACTGATTCAGAGGCGCAGATCCTGCCTGTGACCGAACTACATCTCAGCATCGTCTGTCCCGTCGTGTAGAAACATCTCTTGAACTTGAGCTCTAAAGGAATTTGTAGCACATGTTAAAAGCACAGACAGTGATAAACAGCCTGATGTCTCCTATCCGACCCCATCACCCTCGATATGTCCTCAACCCAAGGTGAACATAGCGTTTGTAATTAGGCAGCGTCACTGTTTTCTACTGAATAATGTAACAAAAATGACAAATGATAAAGATATCTCATAACGCCACCTCTCAGCCTTTTGCTCTCTGACTCCCACCACAGGAACACTGAAGGTACTTTCAAGTATTTATAGAGAGAAGATATATATTTAAGGTTTTATTCTTTGTAGTGCTCTCTTTCTATTTTGTGGCGCTATTTGTTTTCGATTTTAAACTATTTTAAGAGTAAAAATTCAAAAGAGAGAAGAGTTAGTCGAAAGGAAGAAAAACTACAAGAGGAACTACTGATAAATGAGGATGTCACTGAAGACAGCTATCTCTGGATATACTAACGTCTTTTTTCCCCATCATTATATAGTATTCTAGCCAATTTTATCTGCTGTAGGTGATGCTGTCCGTCCATGCTGGTTGAATGCTTTGAACATGCCTGTTTGGTACTTTTTTTGTTGGTTAATGTAGTTTTTATTGTGTTTTGGTTGTTTTTACATGAAGGTTCTAGGTGTTCTAGGTTGCATTTATTTACCTATAATTAGCTCATTTTTGCTCTTTTTTCACTTTTGCCAGTTTATTTTCTGTCTCCCCTTCAACCCTTTAAAAGGCATTTGTTGGTTTTCTTTGAAGAAAATGCTAAATGTTATCTGTGGGGAACGACTAATTAAGAAAGAAAACTGGAAAGCTTTTTAAATGATGTCTGGCAGACATCACATGCATGAAAATGTTCCACATTTAAAGAAACTGCACCGATAGGGGACTAAGACTGAATTTTTTTTTTCATTTATGTATGTTTTTATTGATTTTTTTAATTGTCTGACTTTATAAGGTGAACAAATATGGACAGAAACGAGAGACATTTTTCTATACGGACTGGAGCACTCTGTCACTTGAACAGCTCGTGCTTTTGCCAGTGCTGACCAAAAACCATAACATCCACTCCAGTCTGAGGACTTTAGAAAGACTCCTAACTACAGTGCCTCACAGCTACATGCTGTTTATGCAACTCCCTGCTTTTCACTGTGCCTTTTCTAAGAAAACTAAGCCCGTGTGTTTGGCACAAAGAGGAATTCTCCCCCTCCTATTTGTATATCCCATTAGCCAGATGCGTGGCATTACCGTATTGAGGTTTCAGCCTCTGTAGCCAGATGTGCCAGGGTTGCCTCCCTCCTCCTCCTCCTCTGGATGCTCCTCCAGTAGCACTCTATCTCCTCTTTATTTCTCATCCTGACCATGGTGCACTCAAAAGGCAAGAGGTTGTCGCTTTCACATGAAGACATATTAAATGTGCGAATTGGAGTAGAGTTTGTGCTTCATCTCAGATAAAGCCGACAGCGTGGAATTAACCTTTCTGAATGCTTAGAGGGCAAATCTCTGCAGTGTGTCAACACAAGTGAATTGTTGGACTGGGAATAACTGGAGCAATACCTCACACTGGAATGTGCAAGTATTGTAACACTCATATTCAAGCAGCTGCTGATCATGAAGTCACACTCCACAAGAGCCATCCTTTTATGAAAAATGCCAAACATTTGTGTGCCCCTTTATTTTTAAACCAGCATTTTGTTGTTGTGTGTGTTTTTTTTTTTTTTTTAATTTAAGCTTTCGTTGGTTTTTTTT
>VUQK01003428.1:8022-23539 GCA_015106715.1 Bujurquina vittata | reverse complement strand
AAAAATTATTTCTTACATTTAAAAAAAATTTTAAGAAAAAACAAAAAAAACCCGCCAAAAAAAGCAACCCCCCCCCCCAAAAAAAAACAAAAAAAACGACAAGACAAGACTTACAACACACAAGCTGCGTTTATTAACTTTTTACTACAGTTCCCATAATGCCGTGGGCAGTACGGCGTACGCGCGTTGATGTTGCGCGGTTCCTGCCGCTGTCGCAGATTTGTAAACACAGCGGTTAGGATGAGTCGTTCAGTAACAGGCGCTCGGGTCCATCCACATGGTTGTCGCAGCTGCTGAAAAGCGCTGCCGCTCCTGAATGCAGCTTCAGTTTATATTTGGCTTAAAGGAGACGCAACAAAGCGCACAAAATGGTTGCGCTGCAGGCCCGGGCGAATAAGTAGGTTTACTATAGCTTTAAGAAGGAGAAAATAGTGTCTGCTTCTTTAAAATTATATCGGTTTATTGCTGAATAGATAATTAAGAAAACTTTTCAGTTTCTGATTAATATATATATGCATTTAATTTGCGACGAAACGAACTGAAAATGCACCACTGTTGGATAAAGGCCGCCTGCAATCAAAACGTCTTTAAAGCAGATGTGGTCCGTTTTTCCTCAATTTGCAAGTAAACCTGCCTGACTTTAAGCGGAATCTGAGGTGGTCCTACGTGTTCTCACGGGGATGGAAGCCGCCGGTGACCGAGCCGTGGACGTAAATAAAGGGGAAGATTCGACGGAGGACAAGGCCGCAGAGGAGACCCCGGGCACCAGTACAACTGTTCCACCGCGGAGGGCGCTCAGAGAGCGGGGAGCGGGCCGCCCTAGGTCCGGCGTCACCGCTTCTGTAGCGGACGTTAACGGCGGTACGTCGAGCCCGCAGACCTCAGGACGGGTTTTAAGAGATCGGTCAACAAGGGCAGTACCGGCATGGTTGAAAGACACCAAAAGCAGTGACGACGATGAGGACCAACCAAGCCCGGACGCCGGTGCGACCAAGCGCAGGAAAGTTTCCAACTCCAGGCGGAAGAAAATTTCAGAAGCTGCAGGTTCGGCTGAGACGGCGGGAGACAGCCTTCAAGGCACAGAGTACGTTTTTATATATTTATATATATATATATATTTTTTTTTTAAGTGAGCAGTCCTATTTAATTGGCCACCACGCTTGACTATAATGAGCCCGTCTTGACTTGCACCTTGTGTCGGTGAAGTGGGTTCCTGTCAGAAGCACGCCTTCATCGTGGCTCGTCCCCTTTCTGCTGGCTGCACGGGAAGGGTGGAGTAAAACTTACCTGGCTTTAAAGGGGGCTATATTTATTAAATGCTATAATATTTAAATGCATCATCTTATTAAACATATGATCAATAATACTGTGGTGCTTCGCAGGTAGAGAAAATTTGACATGTCCCCCCCCCCTTTCTTCTGCAGCCCAGAGGACCCCAGGAAACCTGCCACTGAACCCCAAGGTAACCAGCTGCATATGGACCACTTAATATTCTTCTTGCTCACTTTACCTTTAAGTTTAACCTCATGCTTTATGCATGTAGTGATGTGTTTGATTCATACAGAACTGGTGTGTTTATTGGTGTCTGGCCTGTGTCGCACTTTATGACACTTTTCTACAATACATTTCATTGCATGCTGTCACCTTCTCACTCCAGCACTTCCCACCAGACGCCCCTCAACCCAGACTCATACCAAGCCTCCATCTGGCAGGGCCGTCCACAGCTCTGCCAAGCCTGTGTGTAAGACTGAACCTGGAATGGAGAATCCAGCTGGTGAGCAACCTGTTGACAGTGAGCTGCTCTGGTTCAGCATGTGGGCCTTTTTAACTCAGAAATCAACTCATGCCGACACAGTAAAACCAAAACATCTGGGCAACCACTGTTTATTTTGTATAGAAGTTGCAGAAACATCTGGTCACGTTTCTGTTTACCAATTTCTTGTGGGAAGACCATCTGCGTTCAGTTGTTTCTGGCCCGTCTTAATGCTTCCAGTAATTGATGTGAATATTACTGTTTTATCATTGTCATTTGTATGAAGTTGCTAGTGGCTGAAAGTGCTTTTTTTTGGTGTCTCTATCTGTCATGCAGCTGTGGAAGGAGAGGTAGATGATAAAGACAAGTATGAAATGTAAGTATATTTCTGTCCCTTTGGGTGACCCATGATGCGATCCTTGCAATTGTTAAGGGCTTTACAGTTTGCTGATTTTTAAATTTGGCCACTGTCTCCTAATACCTTCTTCTCGCTCCCCGGAAGTCCCATTCTGACTACTTAACCCCATCGTCAAGCTGACCTGACTTTCATATCAAAATCACTGCTGATGAAAGTTGAGTGTATGCCTCTGTATCAAATGACAGTCTTCAGAGGAAGAGCCAGCAGTGAATGGGCAACCTCTGAATTGTGCACTTTGAATTCGCTGCCCAGAGTTATATTGTCAAATCGTAATTCCACTGTAATAAAGAAGCCGTACTTTGACCGCACCAACACAATCCTCGGTTGCTGCCTGCCCTACTCACCCGATCTGGCTCCCCTGTGACTTTGTCCTCTTCAGGTTCAAGGGTACCCATTTGCAGGTGTGCAAATAGTCAGAAAGGGACTTCCATGAAGAACACCTTGAAAGGCAGAATTTGCTTTTTATGGGTCAAGAATCACTGTGTACACTAGAGTTTCTACATCGGTTTTAAAAAGTCACATTTATTGCTTGTGTCTCGCTGTGCACATAACCTCAGGTTCATTAGGCAAAACAATACATTTGTCTAAAGATGTGAGTATGTAGTTTTATAACTGGCACATGCAGTCTATAGCTAAATATAAAAGCAGCAACATAGAAATCATGCATGAAATGATATGCTGACTCCGGGTTTAGTCCTTCAGTTAAAATTAGATGAAAAAGGGCCAAATGTGTAACTAAGGAGAGCTTGGTCCTGTGTTTTTAATTATAGTGAAAAGAAAAAAGAGGAGGGAAACGTTAATGCTGCTGAACCAGGCTTAGATGATGAAGATCCTCCATTTCAGGAAGACCCAGATGACACCAGCTACCAGCCACAGAGTCAGAGGTATGCTTATGTCAAGCGCACCACTTGACCTGGTGTAGAAAGTGTAAACAAATGAAAAACCGTTTGAACTGATTCATTGTTTTGGTTTCAGCAGTGTAGAGGGAGAGGAAGTTCCTAGCAGTGATGAAGATCTTCCCTTTAGAGACGACTTAAATGATCAGAGCTATGACCCGAAAGCTGAAAGGTTTGTAGATGGTTTGTATGGGAGGAATTGGGATGTTAATACATAATTACAGGTTTCTGATTAGAAAACCTTTTCCTTTTTTTTTTTTAATTTCTCAGGGATGCTCCTAAACCAAAGCGCAGAGCTCCTCCTAGATCTAAAGAGAAGAAAGAAAAAGAGAAACCACCTAAGAAGGAGAAGGAAGTTGCTGATATAAAAGTGGAAGGTTCAGACAACGTGGAGAGTGTGCAAGAGGAAGTAAAGCTTGAAGAGGAAGTAGTGGAAGATCCAGATGGACCCAGGAAGTAAGTGCAGTACCAGACTTTGAGTGCATTCCAGTACTTGTAGTACAAACTATAAGCTGATACCACACAGAACTGCAAACTCTCGCTTTCCATTTTTATCCTGACATTTCCTCTACTCTTAATCAGTTTCACTAACCAATTAGTGAAGTCCAATTTATCCAGTTAACTCTAACACTGCTTTAAGTTAACACTGATGTGTGGCCATGACAACATACTGGTTTTGCCAGCCACATTCCTCCATTTGTCATCTCTGGAAAACAACAGTGTGTTCACCTTTTAGAATATCCCTGTTGTGGCGCACAGCTTCACAACAGCGTTAGTTGCTGTTTGTTAGTCCTCCTGCAGTGCTCATTGAACTGACAAATCAGTAAAATCATTCAAGTGGATGGATTTGAAGGTCTATACTAAGGCAAACTACAGCATTTAATATGCCAGGAAAAGATGAGGCACATAGTGCAGAAATGCAGTATGTCAGAAATACCAGGATAGTGCCAAAGTACTTTATATATTTACTTCAAGGTCAAGCCTTACCAAAAAAAACAAAAAACTATAGTGTTAAACCCCAACAATTAGGCAATCCCCTATGAGCAAGCACTTGGCAAACAGAAAGAAACCTCCAGCAGAAGCAAACTCAGGGAAGGTGCATGCATCTGGTTGAGGGTGCTGCAACTGGTTGAGGGGTGAGAGGAAAAAGAAGAAGGAAAAGGAAAGCAGACATGGACAAAACAAAATAGGACAGAGGGTAGACAAAAATTAATGACTTAAAGTGGTAGCATATAAACTAGGGATGGGCAGTATACTGGTTTGCACTGAAACCTGGTCTTTATTTTCATTATGATTGAATTTTTCATACACCACAATACCAGTGAATAGCCTAAACAACGTCCGGAATGTGTGCGGTGGTGTCTGGAATGTTTCAGTGGCAACCCATTTCACGCATTGCCACAGCACCACCATCGTGCTTGCTTGAGTGTGTGCACTAAAGGTTAGAGGTGAGAATGGCTGCTGGCGAAAGCATCTGTACAAGTTGCTGAAGATGACCTAAGGAAATTAATGGCAAAAATAGGATCCATGTTTGTCGTCTGGAGGTTCTTCAGTTAAAAAAATGGTCAGATGAGGACCAAACAACGATAAACTGCAAATGCTGTAGAGCATAAGTAGTAGCTGGAGCAATTTTCTTCACCACCTTAGCTGTCAAATATCATGAAATTGTTATGATTTTTTTTTTAACATGATATGAAGATTTTGTCATACCGCCCAGTCCTAATATAAACACAGGGGGTAAAAAGAGGGGAGTGCATCTGGTTATATTTTCACAGAGGGGTCAGCATGCTTTCCAAGCCCTTCTGACCCACAGTCCTTTGCACAGTCCACAAGAAAGCATAGCCAGGTGCTTTCAGTGTTGATGCAACCATTTCAAATTTCAGAGTTTGTGTTTTTGTTTACTTTTTTGCACTACAGCCTGAGGGATGACAAGGGTCAAAGTCCAAAGTGCAATGATGATGAAGTAGTATGGTCCATTTCTATGCATTCTGTATGCAGTGAATAGTACCGTAAATGCTTCTTAAGGACAGCTGCAGTGTCTACTGAATATAGAAAGAAAACATATGTAATAAAAAATGTTATCAATAAGACTCTAAATCATTCACAGTTGTGAATGCTCACCAGCTGCTCCTCTTGACCGTATTATTGCAGCTTCTAAATTTAACGTGTGGTTATAAAACAAACCACTCTTCACAATGGCTTTGTATTCACAATATTATAGCAGAGCATGGCTTCCCGGTATACACAATCATGTCATTTTCTTTGTCCTCACTATGTTAGGAGAGGTCGGAGGAAAAAAGATGACAAAACCCCACGGCTGCCAAAGAGAAGGTGAAGTTGGTATCTGTGCTTATGCATCACAATCTGGAATCAGTCACAAAGTTTGTATAAATATACACATTAAGTATAATATACTGACCGACTTCACTCACACAGGAAGAAACCCCCAGTTCAGTATGTGCGCTGTGAAATGGAAGGATGTGGGACAGTGTTGGCTCATCCTCGATATCTGCAGGTTTGTAGATTTTTTTTTTATTTATTAATTTTTTCGTTCACACAAAGTTTACAATAAAATAGTTTTTAGTCTTCTAGCTGTTTGAGGCAGTAGTAACGAATCTGTTCTTTGCTTTGAATTTCAGCACCATATAAAATACCAGCACTTACTCAAGAAGAAGTATGTTTGTCCTCATCCTTCTTGTGGGAGGCTTTTCCGCCTGCAGAAGCAGCTGCTGCGTCATGCGAAGCACCACACAGGTACACACACAGCTGTGGTCAGAAGGTTACTTGCACTCTTCATAGGCATGAATGCCATGGTAATTTGGGGTTTTTAATGAGGGCCCAGCATACATCTTTAATGACTTTAAAAAAACAAGAATTGGTTGCACAAGTTTGAATTTTTTTTGGATTTTCTCTCGTCCGCGCAGGGTCAAAAGTATACATACAGACTCAAATATACAGGTATAAATACACACATCTTTTAGTAAGTGTTGCTGAAGGTTCTGCATGCCTATTAACGTCTTGTTAGTGATCATGATCGAGTACAGCTGGTAGTTTCTCTTTGCCGGCATAAAAAGGATTTGTTTGACAGCACTCGTTGGATTAACCAGTAATCAGAACACAGGGAAAGTCCAAGGAACTCTGTGAACCTCTAATAAGGAGAACTCTAGATTTACACCAGTTGGAAAGGTCTCTTGGAGCCGTTTCTAAACAATTGCAGATTCCAAGATCATCAGCTCAAACAATATTACATAAGTACAAATTATTTTGCTCTGCCCCCACATTGCCATGGTCTGGAAGAAGACCCAAACTCACCCTCAGATGACAACCCAGGACCATTAACGCTCAGGCCTGCCATGAACTGGAAACTGCTGGAACACCAGCATCACTTTCCACAGTGAAGAGAGTTTTACATCTCCACAGATTGAGAGGTTGCTGACCAAGAAAGAAGCCCCTGCTCCAAAATTGACACCTCCAGGCTCAGCAAAAATTTGCAGCTGTCCCCATGGATGAGCCATATGCCTTCTGGAGAAACATTGTATGGTCAGATGAGAAAGATTGGGCTATTTGGCCATAATGACAAGGCGTATGTTTGGAGGAATAAAGGTGAAGCTTTCATACCCGAGAACACTGTACTCTGGGTCTGTTTTGCTGCCAGTGGTACTGGCACATTGCACAAAATGGATGGAGTAATGAAGAATGAGGAACTACCTCCTAAGTTCTTAAACTTCACCTCAAATCAACAACTGGACAGTTGAAACTTGAGCACAGCTGAGTGTTCCAGCAGGACAATGATCCCAAACACACATCAGAAGTGATTTTGGAATGCATAAAGTAGGCTAATAAGCTGCTGGAATGACTCAACCTCAACCCTTCTGAAAATTTGTGGAATATGCTTAAAAGCTGGGTCCGTGCCAGGTCCCATGAAGAGTAGTCAAATATCCAGCTAGAATTATGCCAGAAGCTTGTTGATGGCTACAAAAAGGGTCTGGTCCAGGTGTAACTTGCTAAGGGACATTTAACCAAATATTAGTGGGAGTGTATGTATATATATGAGCCTGTATACTTTGGACCCTGTGTGGATTAGAGAAAATCAAAAATCCAATATAGTCTTTCTACCCTAGAAAAAAATTAAGTCCTAAATTATTTAATGAGTTTATGTAAACTTCTGACCATGACAGTATAAAACATGCATTTGTTTCTTTGCTTATTTTTACCTGTAATTAATAATGAAAATCTGTATTTTAGTGTTTATTGTGGCTTTGTGGTAATTTTAGACCAGAGGGACTACATCTGTGAGTTTTGCGCTCGTGCCTTCAAGAGCTCCCACAACCTGGCTGTGCACCGCATGATACATACTGGAGAGAAACCTCTACAGTTAGTACTTCTCTGTTCATCTTCTTTCCTCATTTTCTTCTGTTTAGTTTCCTGAGTTTGGCCATGCTCTTCCTCTGTGGTTCATGATATCTCTTCCTACCTGTTATGAATAGGTGTGAGATCTGTGGCTTCACCTGTCGCCAGAAGGCATCTCTCAACTGGCACATGAAGAAGCACGATGCTGATGCCACCTATCAGTTCTCCTGCTCTATTTGTGGCAAGAAGTTTGAGAAGAAGGACTGTGTAGTCGCACACAAGGCCAAGAGTCACCCGGAGGTGCTGATTGCCGAGGCGCTGGCAGCAAATGCTGGCGCTCTCATCACAACCCCTGCTTCTCTCTTGGAGCTCCCGGGAAATCCCGTGCAAGCAGAGGTCCCCAGCCTGGATGTGAACCAAGTTGCGCAGGATGGCCAGGTGGACCAGCTGGGCCAGGATGGGCAGCATGTGCCTCAAGTCTCCCAGATGAGTCATGTGACCCAACAGGTGAGCCACCAGGTGGTTTTGCTGGGACAAGACCAGAGCCTCCACACCATGCAGGTGCCAGTGACAATTGCCCTGTCCCCCATTGACCCCCCTTCACCGGCTGACAACCAGCAGCAGACCCAGCTGCAGCTTCAGATGCCCGTCCAATTTGTGCAGACTGCCCAGCAGCCCCAGCAGCCACAAATCCAACAGCTGACCCTCCATTCCAGCTCAGTGGTGACCCAGCATCAACCCCAGCTCCAGCCTCTTCAGTCATACTCTTCCCAGCAGCAGAGCCAGGGCCAGACACAAATCCTACAGATGACCTTCCAGCCTGTCAGCCAGTCCCAGACCCATATTCAGCAGATCCCCATTCTAGCAGCCTCTCAACAGCTCCAGCCCCTGCAGACAGCCGCCCTGAACCCTCCTCTCTTGTCCACCTCCCATCCCCAAGTTCCCGTTTCCACCAGCGGGGACAACTTCATTCTGGACAATCCGGTGCTCTCTTCCTCTTCTCCCTCAGCCACCTCTCTTCAGCAAACAGAAGTAGTGGGGGAGGACGGTATGGTCTGGGAGCAGGCCGGGCAGGGGGAGGTCCTAGCTGATGGTACTGAGAGACATGTGCAGCAGGCTCTCATGTGAAACAGAGGATGCTCACAGAACGTAACCTAGAGGCAGTTTATGTTTTCAGTGACCTCACATACTGTATCACCATGTCTGAGGTAAATGTAGGATCACCAGTATATTATGTAATGTTCACTCATTGTCACATTTGGTAGATTTTTAGACTCCGTATCAGGGAAAAATATGCATTTGTATGTGTATGTTGTTGCTTTGTACTTAACAGTCCTGTAACTAGCCACTTATGAGTGTGTGGGTGTGTGTGTGTGTATATATATATATTGATGAGGTTATGTTGCACAGCTGTTGCTATTATGCAATAATATAGCATACCTCTTAGTAATATACAGCACATCTAATGCGTAATGTGTGGTATCAACAAAGTTCCTACTGGAATAAATTGGTTTAATTTATGTGATTAAACACATGAGGAAGTTATAAACTCCCCTACGGTGTTTATGTGTGTCAGGGGGGCATCATTTATTGTCCAGATTTACTATGACACTTTTTATTTGACAAGGTTATAAAATTATAAAGTCAAGATGAAAGATTTCAAAACTTTGAAAAGTACAAAATTTACAGATTGCGCATATTTCAAATTTTGGCTGTTTTAATTATATTAGCACAGCTTTGAAGGAAAAAATAACCCGTACAGTTGAACTCACAGTCATTTTAAGGAGCCAAAATGGTCACTGAAAATCACATGAACCCATCAAGTAACAGCAAGCACTGATTTGTCTATAAGATCTGTTTAATGTAATTTGATAAGCAAAACTATGTAGAGACCTTATAGTGTCAGCACCTCTGATCTCGCATTAGATTTGTGTTAGAGCAAACAGTCCACTTAAAAGTTGTAAATAAACATCTTAACATTTACCCAAAGTGTTTTCATTGAATGAGGACTTAAAACATTCCAGTTTTCCTCCTGTTTTTCTTTTAAGCAGCATTCCAGTTGTTAGAGCCATTAGCGGTGCGGTTAGTGGTTCCATCCCCAACTCTGTGCATCCAAGTTTGTGTTTCCCGCTCAAGGAAATAGACATAGTGAATCATTGGTTAAATCTATAAAGTCAGGACATATTTGCTCGTTCTCTGTCCCTTTGCATGGTAAATTGCTTCATAGCTCTCTTAGGAGGAATCAAGCTGTCGCTCAGTCCGACCCTCTTCTTCTTCACTTGCTGCCCTTCTGCCTCTTCCTCTTTTATCTCCCGCGGAGTGCTCTGAGACCTTCCACCAGATGAGCCACCTCCAGCTTCTGGTGTTTCTTCACTCACAGGTGCATGAAAGTCAGTGAGGATGGCTGGGGTCTGGAGGTCACTGTCATGAGCAAATTTACATTTGATCCCAAACCTGCACCTTCCATCTTTCCTGTACGACAAGCATATCCTTTTACCCCCTATCTGGGAGGGTTTGGCCTGCATGGTGAGGGGGACGTGCTTCTGCAGAGCACTGAGTTTCTGGTCTGCCTGAGCCTTGAAGGGGTTGGCAAACACACTGGTGTCGGAGGAGGCATTTAGAGGAGGAGATGGCAGTTTTTTGGAAGTGATGCAGTCCAGGGAAGGTGTAGGCAGTTTGGACAGGCGGGCTGTAGAAGCGGCTGGTACCTGAGCAGCTGCCGGTAGAGCTGGTAGTGGTGCTGCTAGTGAGGACTCTGGATCCTCGTCCTCTGGCTCTGATTCGCTGGAAGCTGAACCAGACTCCAGCAAAAAGTTGCGCGTCTTTTTGACAGGCACTGCCTCATCACCCGCCTCCTCAACGGAGCTTAAAGACGAGACAGTAACAGGACGAAAACAAATTAATATCTCAAGTCTTCCGAGTAATGTTTACAACCTGTGATTTGCGATATATTTAGATTTGTGCTCACCCAGCTTTGTTTACATCCTCTGCATCTCCATCGCTGTCAGAGTCGGAGGACACCCCGTATCCAACCAGAGAGTTCATACCTGTAACCGGGGCTAGACACCGTATGAGCTCGGTTTGTGGATTAAGGCGTGATAACAGCGTACCTGTAAATATAGAAAGTAGCTCAAAAATCCTTCAATCAACAAAATGCGAGTTGCTGTAGCGTTAGCCGCTGTCATTAGCCGTCGCTCAGCGTTCAAGTGTACGATGCACTGCCACCTGCAGGACAGGAGTGGTACTGCATTTGTGACACCCCACTAACCAGCAAATTATTCTTGACCAAAACAGATAAGCTGCTGCTGATTCTTCTTCTTCTTCTTTCGACTACTCCCTCTGTCACAACAGCAGATCATCTGCCTCCTATCTGTAGTATCCACCTCTGTAAAACCAACCCTCTGCATGTCCTCCACCGCCACATCCAAAACCTCCGATGTGGTCTTCCTCTTTTCTTCCTGCCTGCCTCCATCTTTAACATTCTTTATCCAGCATATCCACCATCCGTCCCCTGCACATGTTTAAACCATCTCAGCCTTGCCTCTCTAACTTTGTCTCCAAACTGCTCAACCTGAGCCATCCTTCAGATGTACTCATTTCTGATCTTGTCCATTCTGGTCGCTCCCAGTGAAAACCTTGTCATCTACGGCTGTGTAATTTTGCATTAGCTAGAATGAGCTGTTAGATGATGTAACCTTATAAAACCTTAAGAAGAAGAATTTTGATCATTTAAACATGCATTAAATTGTCTTATCATCTTACCAATTTGCATCATATGTGAGCTATCAGAATTCCATTATTTAATTATGATTAAATTTAAAAAATGACCTTTTCAGTGGTTAAAACATCCAATGAACCCTATTTTGGATCTGTGTTTGTGTCATTCATTTTATTTTTCTAAATGTGCAGTAAGTCTCATTAACACTGAGGAGAATGGTAACAGCAGAAACAGAAAACAAGGCACCAATTTGGGAGACTGTCAGTGCACACTTTATTAGGTACACCTGTTCAGCTGCTCATCAATGCCATTAGCCACCGAGGTGAACAAATGCATTTAGGCATGCAGACATGGGTAAAACCTGCAGAAACTGAGCATCAGAATGGAGAACAAAAGTGATTTAAGTGATTGAACGTAGCATGGTTTTTGGTGAGAGATGGACTGGCCTTGGTATTTCAGAATCTGCTGATCTACTAGGTTTTTCCCACACAACCATTTCTAGGGTTTACAGAGAATGGTCTGAAAAAGAGAAAATATCCAGTGAGCAGAAGTTCTGTGGGTGAAAACGATTCGCTCATATCAGAGAACAGCCAGGCTGTTTCGATCTGATAGGAAGGCAACAGCAATTCAAATAACCACTTGCTACAAACCAAAGCATCCAGAAGAGCATCTCTGAACACACAAGATAGGCTGCAGCAGCAGAAGACCACACCAGGCGCCTCTCCTGTCAGCTAAGAACAGGAAACTGAGGCTACAGTTTACACAGATTCAAAACAATCGGAACAATAGAAGATTGGGAAAACATTGCCTGGTAAAAGAGCCCTGATTTCTGCTGTAACATTGAGATGAGTCAGAGTTTGAAGTAAACAACTGGGTTCTTGAACATGACAGTGAGTTCACTGCACTCAAATGGCTTCCACAGTCACCAGATCTCAGTCCAGCAGAGCACCTTTGGGATGTGGTTGAAGACAGATTCATATCATGGATGTGCATCTGACAAATGTGCAACAACTGTGTGATGCTATCGTGTCAACATGGACTAAAATTGCTGAGGGATGTTTCCAGCACCTTGTTGAATCTGTGCCAATCTGTAGCAAGGTGTACCTAATAAAGTGAGTGTGTATACTTTTTGGAAAGTTTGGAAGTAACCTAATTTGGAGCGAGACTGTGAGTGACGTCAGTCTCTATAGTGATGCTGGACACTTGCAGTTTCAGCTGTTGCCTCTTCTTTCACAAACACAAACGCACTTAAATTTAGACTATCTTGCTCCGTCACTACCAGGAAATCGGATAATCTCCTCATGAATAAGTTGATGAGCTCCTCCCTGCTCCCCTCCTGTCCTCCGCCCTCGCCTGCCCAAGCATCAAGTTCGCCCGGGGAAAGGGCGGAGAATTGGCCACAAACTCTGTAATTTAAGCACCTAACAGTAAGCAGACGAGGTCGGACAAACTGAACTTGTTTTAGCGGAAACCCTGGAGCAGGCTGGCGCTCTGGCTCGAATTAACGCACCGCTGAGTGAAACCGAGAGGGGCGCTGAAGGAAATGATCCGTGACCGGGAATCCGGTGATGTCGGGATGAGGTAGGCGGACCCGGGTATATATTAGGGGCTGGGCTCTTCTGCTGCCACCACCACAAGTGAGAGCGACTTCATCTGGAGGTCCAATGGCAGGGAGGCGGACTAGAAGCATAAACGGAGCGGATGTGAGCAGAACCACGCCGGCCAGGGCCGCTGGTATAGCCGAGCAGCTGCACCATGAGTGCTCCACCTTACTGGAACTCTTTGTGAGTACAGGAACTAATTTTTTCCACTGGCTGCAACCTGCCAGCAGGTCACAGTGAGGCTTCAGAAAAAAAAAAAGTCTGAGGAAAAGTGCGTGCATGACATAGAGAAATAGGCCAAGGTTAAAAGGAAAATTAATAGATATTCTGTGTGAGTATGTGTGTCATGGCTTTCTGCTGTGTATGTGCATGTGAATGTGTGTTTCCAGAGAAATACACTGGCAAAGTGTGTGTGCGTGTGTGTGTGTGTGTGTGTGTGTCCGTGCGTGTGTGTGTGTGTGTAAAAGAGAGAGTACAAAAGGATGATGAAAGGGATGTGTGCAAATGCAAGATAAGAAGGAAAGGAGAGAGAGAGAGAGAGAAAGAGAGAGAGAGAGAGTGTGTGTATATAAGGAAATTATGTCTAGGACAGCAGGGGGTAGGAATGCAGAGCAGAGGGGGGTGAAGTCAGTTGGAATGACATAGGTGGGCGTTTTTGGCACACAGTCATCAATGCTTCGGCATGAAGCCTTCATCTCTTTTCCACCAGCTTGCCTCTCTTTGACTATAGCTGTGAGAGATACTGATTATTAAAACTTCCTGGTTTCCTGCCAGTTTGCCTCTTCATCCTTCCTTTCATCTTGCCTTGCTGGGAGCAAGGGAGCACCCCAGCATACATCTTTACACCCATCCCCATGACCTCCTTTATCTTTAATGCATTCTACAAGTTTCTCTCCAACACTCTTTTCACATATGAAGGTAGCGGCGCTTGACACATTTCAGCGAACACGCCATGCAGAGGCTTAGACTCGTTTTAACCTGTCATTACAGAAATTTATGAACATTTAATCAGCATTTTTTCCAGTGCCTGGGAAGCACTGACTCTGAGACAGATGTTTTTATAAATCTTAGGCACACCAGTCTCAGTGAATCAAGTCGAGACCATTGCAGAATATTTTTCATAGTGTTATTATCTCCAGGCACCCTGTCCCACTCCCTTGCACATTGGGTGGGAAAACACTTGTTTGGAACATCAATTTCTTCTTAAATACCTCTTACATCATTCTCAGATCTCATCATAACTCCCAGTGAACCATGGGAATACTGAATAAACACTTCCCAGTGTATCCATAACTGCCTAAATCACGTGAGCAGTAAAGATGAATTTCCTCTGCTGAGTTTCGGCGCACGTAGGCCTCTGTGTCAGACTGGTACTAACTTGCATGCAGGGATCAGCAGTAATGCCTCAGTATAATGTCACAAACATCCCAGAGGCCTCTGAAATTCATCACTCACTTGAGTACTACAGCCGAGGAGGCAGTCATCCTGCAAAGTGATCCTCCAATATCATCAGTCTCATCATCAAGCCTGTAGTTTGTAGCTCTGAGAATGCACTGGATAACAGGTGTAATGGAGATCAGAGGTCCCATTTCTGTATCCTCTATACATCATGATTTGTATTTTAGGTTACGGTGCTGTGCAGAAGTCTTGAGCTGCCTCTCATTTGTTTATATTTTGCTTCCAAGGAGCCAGACATTCTTGTAATGTTTTAAAGAGGGCTTAAACAAAAGTTCTCCTTCTTCTCTTCCTGAAGGTCTTTCAAAGTTTTGAACATTGACTGCTTTTTCTCTTAGTCCAGTGCTTATATCTGAGCATTTTCCGTGGAATGTTTTTGTTTGTTTGTTAATAACACTGACTTGTGAATCATTCAGGCATAAAAAACTTAGCAAAGAACCAATTTTAAATTGCATCTTTAGGCACTTTTATGCCAGCAGCTTGTCAGCCTTGTCAGGAGAAAAGGCTGTATGCTACATTACACAAGAACTGGACTACAAATCAACAGGGAACAGGGCTGATGGAGTGATGAATCCAAATTGTGTAGATGTGGTCTGGAAAGGGGTAAAAGTGTCTCTAGATGGGACACTTATATATTGTGTTTTACAGATGGCTGAGTGTCTACAGGCATCTGTAAAACACGGTGGCGGCTCTGTCGTGGTTCGGGGCTGCATTTCAGCCAGTGGTGTTGGAGATCTTGCCAAAATTGATGGAATTATGAAAACAGAAAGACACTGTCAGATTTTGATCCACCATGCAACGCCATTGTTTTTTAAAAAAATATTATTATTCAGAAAACTCCGGAAATTTTGTATGACGATATAAATTTAATTGTGTGTAGAAATGACTATGTGACAAGAAAAGTATCTGAAGGACGTTTTGTTTTACCCAGAGTAAGATCAGGTGCTATAAGAAAAACAGTGTTTTATAGAGCTATGAAAGAATTGAATCAGTTACCTAGACGAATTACACAAGAATCAAGTTTAATGAGTTTTAAAAAACTTTTAAAACAATATTTAATGAGTAATTATTAATAAACATTCTAAATTGTATGCTATGGTACTGTATGTAATTATGTTTTGATACATAAGTATAATTGGAGCTTTTCTCTTTTTTTTTTTTGTTTTTTTTCATGTCATGTCATGAGTGAGTCTCTGTTGTGTTTATGTGCACTGTTAACATTAATCAATGATTTGTGGACCCCAGGAAGAATAGCTACAGTATATATGTGTCTAATGGGGATCTTAATAAACAACAACAAAAAAAAAAACAAAATGGAAAGAGAGA
>VUQK01003415.1:3608-13790 GCA_015106715.1 Bujurquina vittata | reverse complement strand
ACAATAAGCTATTTTTGGGGGGGGGGGTGTTGCTGACTTGTTATATGGACAAAAAACAAGATCATCCAGATATATAATCCCTTCAGAAATGCTGAATCACTATTGCGCTTTATTACCCATGTGGTAGACTCCTCACAGTAACACGCCAACCTGCTTGGATTTCAGCTCTTTAACTTCAACAGCTTCTCAAGCTTTTAAAACAATTCTAGTTCTGATAAACACCATCAATGAAGAGCGGTACCATAATAAAGTGCTGCTTAGCATTAGCCATTCATAGTTTCAAGTGGAAAGCATAATATCCCAAGGGTTGCTTTCACTCTTAAACCACAATAATGGCACTTCCATTTAACCTCTTAATATATGTTAATCCAAGGATGTCAATGGGTTCTCTTAACACTCGTACGCAGGCCGTTGGGGGCCAAAAGGCCAGAGAGGAGTGAGCTGAACAGACAGACAAAGACTTGCTTGAAAGACGGCCCTGATATTTGATTTAATAAGAGGGCTTTCCTTAAAACAAAGACGCATTGTTGGCTCTTGGCTCTGTCTTATATGCTTTGTGTGTGTGCATGCGTGTGTTTGATGCAGTGTGTGCAGGGTGGTGGAGCTGGGGGTGTCATGCAAGACTGCAGTGTTTGAGCTTGTGTGTAAGTGTGAGTCTGTGAGTTTCATCCACCCACTTGCTGGTCCATCCAGGCCTTCAGTTGTGTTTCACTTATCCTGGCCGGGTTGCCATTTTGGGAAACTCCAAACGCCTCAAACAGCCAGCAGGAAGGTTTAAAGACAGGGTGGGGAGAGGGAAAGTGATGAATATTTAGGGTCCATTGAAATGAAAATCCCAGCAGCCCCTGGAGACCTTGGCTTAGAAGTCATTGCCGAAGGGATCTCCATCTGTTTGTACGTAGCTTCTATCTATCTATCTATCTATCTATCTATCTATCTATCTATCTATCTATCTATCTATCTATCTATCTATCTATCTATCTATCTATCTATCTATCTATCTATCTATCTATCGATCGATCTTGTACAGTTGTGTGTTCATGGTTGTGCGTGTTTGAGGTGGAGCAGGTGGGTTTATGTGTCATCAATTACATACAAATAATTGTGGTGTGCATACCTGCATGCACAAGCATATTTTCTTCATGTAAATGCACAAGTTCATCGGTGCGTGTGTGTGTGTGTGTGTGTGTGTTTAGGGTTTTTTTGTACTTGTCTCATAGAGGCCTGAATGGTGCCTAGTTTTGACAGAGGCAGCCCACAAATCAGAAGTAAATCAGGACCTGGGGGCATGCCGGCTTCACTGAGGGGGAAGTGAGACATATTCACTGAGACCAAATCAGCCTCAATCTGGCCTCAGAGAGCCCTGTTCAACACTGACCCACAACGAACAACCGGCCCACTCACAAACACAGGTTCTCTGCTTTTGCGTGGGGGAGTTTTGGGTTCATCATTGTGTCTGCATGTGCCCGGCCCTCGGAGATGGATTTGAATCCTTTAGTTTTATTTATGTAGTTTAATATATTTATAGCGTTTGCTTAGTCAAATTGCGTTATCAAATGGTTCGAACACATACTGCTGGCATTCACTGAGCAAGTAATACCTCCCATTAACTTCCTTTACTTACAATATCATGTTTGCATGAATGTTTTGCATTTCCGGCTTTTTTATGTAGGGCACAGTGCTGTGGTTTTGGTTTAAATTCTCTTATTTATGAATTTACTTTTTAAAAAGTATGACACTGAATGTGGGTAACGCAGTAATCATAAATCAGCACAATTCTTTCAAACCGTCAGTATTCTACTCTTCTCCGTTTCTTTCTTAAGGTAATAAAGAACCGACTGTCACGGGCTAAACAGATGCACATGGCACACAGTGACACTGACAAAAGTTTGAAACTAGCTCATGGAATGCCTCATATTAACAATAATAAAAAGTTAACCCAGACATGAAAGGAAACCGACCATAAAAGGTTTTAGATTTACCGTTTATTCCAGATTACCCTCAATCCAACACTTGCAATTCAGTAATACTTGCTTTCTATTTACACTGTGGAGGTGTTTGCGAGAGCAGCGTGGCTGCTTTAAACGGACGTCTTTGTTCCCCGTCGCTTAAAAGCACGGCACAGTTTGGATGTTGAAAGACTCGATACATACAGACCCAGAAATTTTGTGGTAAATGATACAGTTTGCTTTCAAACGGAGGGATAAATGGATACGGAGGGGCATCATTGTGCAGCGCAGCACTCGTTTGACGGCCAGCTGAACAGGTTCTGTATTTTCGATCCAGCTGCTTTTGAGATTTCTTGGCGCCAAAATATCAACAAATCGTATGAAAGCAAAAATAGCCCACATCGTTGGAAGTCCATTGCTTCCTTTTGCTTTCTAAGAGGTAATCACAGCTTTAGTTTTGGTACATGAAATGAATTGAAAATTATTATTGTTAGGGGATTGCATATTAAATAATTGACTTAGCTGATGATTAATGCAATAATTTGGTTTAGTGGTGAATACAAGGACAGCGTGTGTGTAAAATGTCTCTCGTGCAGAATTTTATGTACTACATACATTTATTTATATATGTGACAAAAACAAACTCAAGTAGAGTTTACTACAAAAACAAATGCGGTATTTTAAAGAAAATGATTCATTAGCTTTATGGAGTGTCTCTTTCGAAAGGAAATTCCTAGATAAATTTGATATCTCTGTGAATACATTTAATTCTTGAAAAATGCAGTAACAGGCTTTCAAATAAAGTTAAAAAAAATCTAAACATCTAGAAGCTCTAAGTCTACATCAGTGCTGCATAGATCATTTCTGATGTGGACATACGTACCGCTCTAACACTAAAGGCCATGGTATATTTCCTGACGCGGCACTGCCAGTTTGTCATTTCATTTTGGGTGCCGGTGAACCAGAGGGCACATGGCAAATCTAACCGACCTTGTCTGCTACCTCTCTGCCAGACAAGGGCCATCCCAGGTCACTGCCACTCCACAACCAATCTGTGTCATCACCACCACGTTCTACCACTTTCCTGACAACGTGTTACACCCCCTCGATCCGTCCTCCATCGCCTTCTACCTCCCCTCATCTCCTTGCTTTCCTTGCTTCTCTCCACCCACCCCCTACTTTCGCCTTTCATCCATTCTCTCTCTTCGTCTTTTATCCTCCTCCTCACCCTGCTTTATCTTTGTTATCCACTCTCTCCAATTCACCAGTTTATTCTCTCCTAAAACCCCTTCTTCCTCTTTTTTTTCTCTGTATCTCATCCTCTTCCTGTCCTCATTACTCACCCCTTTTCCCAACGCTTTTTGCTATTCTTCTTCTTTCTCCCTACTCTAACTCTCCCATTCTCCAGTGCTCTCCTCACATCAGAAAGTGTTGGATTTTGACATCTGCCTGCAGGAGCAGTGACCCGTGAAGTAATTAGAGTAGGAATCACGCCTTCTCTTCCTCCCTCCCCTCCCTGCCCTCCATCTTCTCCACTCTCTGTCTGCTCTGAGCCTGGGATCATATAAAAAGCTGGTTATGTTTACTGCCTGATCCATCTAATTTCTGTAACGAGGGCCGAGCTGGCCTCATCTCCTTACCGCGCCACGCATAAGCCAAGGCGTTGGGCTCGAGAGGCGCCTCAGGGCCCCGCAGGGCACTGCGGCGCTTCAACCACCGCTCAGCCATGGAAACGAGACTGGGACCTAACCGGATTAACTCCCAACCAGCACAGGTGGAGGGACCCTGCTTCAAACACAAACACACACACACACACACACACACATTCATCCATGTGCACAGAGATGCAACTTTACGCCATTTAGCGTATCATCAAAAAAAGTGCTGGGATGAGACATATATGTGATTATGTGTGTGTTCATTTGTTTGTGTGAGTTGTGTGTGCGCTGCAGAAAAAAATAAATAAATAAAAAAGTAAAAACTTCAGCTCCTGCAATATGAAATGAGAGAATACAATTATGAATTGCTCCGGAGCTTACAGCCACTGTGATGATAACTCTCAAGTGCTGTGATATCGAATTGCTAGAGAAATGAACTGCCCTCACTGAAAATATTTGCCCCTGGATTACAAATGTAATTTTTAGGGTAAGGGTTGATATATAATGCAACAAAATAAAGTCTGAGGGCCATTCTAAAACATGACAGGATGTCAAATGATTTGCTTGGCATCATTAAAGTGTTTTTCACTGTCGTAATTTGCAGATTATTCATTTAGAAACGTCTCGAGGGACATTGTTAGTTACTTGTGTCGCTGCTGCTGGTAAACATAGTTCAGCTTAGCTCGATCTGTCAGCGTGTTTCACAGTATTAGCTGTTTTAAATCTTGAAAGCTATAATTTAATGGTTCTTACATTTTTTATGATATTTCTGCTATAGGAACCTTATCCAAAACTACTTTTGTTTACAAAGGATATGTTCATTGTTTATGTAAAGTAATAATTATTTATTAATATCATAGAAGTTACTAGTTTGGCGTATTAATAGATGTAAATTGGCAAATGGACAAGCATGGCTAAACCAGTAGTAGAGAAGAAAGTTAAGAGCTAAGACTAGAATAGATGTGAAATCAAAGTGTACAATAAAGATGAGCAACGCAAGCTTTTATTTTCTTTGGATGCTAATAAATTTATAGCTGTTGTAATTTTCTAAAGCTACTGTTTGCTGGGCTAAAGGGGAGATTATATAACTTTTTAAACATATTTCACCTCTTACACATGAAAAAAATGAATTCACAACATTCAAGTGAGGACTACATTCACAGCCGCTTCGTTAGGTGCGCCTGTTCAACTCCTCGTTCACGCAAATATCTATCTTACTGGTGCCAGATGAGTTTTAGGAGTGTCACAGAAACTTCAGAAACGTTGACCCTTGCAGCAGTAGCAGAAGACCACACCTGGTGCCACTCCTGTCAGCTCAGAACAGGAAACTGAGGCTACAATTCACATGGGCTCACCAAAAATTAAAGACAACAGACAACAAAATGTTTGGAAAAATGTTCTCTGATCTGATGAATCTTGATTGCTGCTGCAACATTTGTATGGTAGTCTGAGACTTCAGTGTGAACAATATGAAAGCATGGATTCATCCTCCTTGTACCAGTGGTTCAGGCTGGTGGTGGTGTAACAGTGTGTGTGTGTGTGTGTGGGGGGTGTCCCCTAGTAATAGTTGAACCTTGTCTAAATGCCACAGCCCACCTGAGTATTGCTGCTGACCATTTCCCTTTTTTTATAACTACTGTGTACGATCTTCTGATGGCCGCTTCCAGCAAGATAACGCACCATGTCACAAAGCTCAAACCACCTGAAACTTGTTTCTTGAATATGACAGTGAGTTCACTGTATTCATATGATTTCTATGACATCATGCAAGGGATGCTCAACCTCAATGAGTGCAGATGTTTCTTCTGTGAGCTGTAAAATTAACAAAGTCTTACTGATATCAGGAAGTAGTAAATTGAGATATTTGTTTCCTATTACTCCATAAAGTCGTTTTGTTGGATTAAGATCAGAACTCTGTGCAGGCCAGTTAAGTTATTCCACACCAGACCAGCTGAAGTAATGCTTGAATGCAGATGCTCACCCATGGAAAGCGATTCCATGAAGCGCTCTATTCAGAGCTAATCTGAAGGCCACATGAAGTTTGGAGTTCTTGAGTGATCGACTCTGCAGAGAGAGAAAGTTGGTGACCTCTGTTTGCTATGCGCCTCAGCATCCGCTGACCCATCTCAGTGATTTTACATGGCCTGCCACTTTGTAGCTGAGTTGCTGACGTTCTCAGTCGCTTCCACTTTGTTTTAATACCACTAACAGTTGACTGTGGAATATTTAGTTGTGAGGAAATTTAATGACTGGACTTGTTGCACAGGTGCCATCCTATCACAGTACAACGCTGGAATTCACTGAGCTCCTGAGAGCGACCCATTCTTTCACAAATGTTTGTAGAAGCAATCTGCATGCCTAGGTGCTTGGTTTGATACACCTGTGGCCATGGGAGTGATTGTTACACCTGAATTCAATGATTTGGATGGTTGAGTGAATTCTTTTGGCAGTACAGTATATGCCAATCAATCCTTTGCTGTCACTGGTAGTCACTTCAGTTGCTCAGCTGGAAGTTGAGAAATGTTTATCTCTGGTCCCACCCACTTCCCATGGCCAGCGGTTATTTCGCCCAATGTCACTTGAAGTTGCAGAATGCCATTCAGTTTCTATGCTATGTGTAGTCGCAACTCAAGTAGTTAAATTAAAGCAGCAGGTACTGTGAATGTGTGCTTTTTTTTTCCTTCAAGCAATTCACTCTTGCATGTCTCCTTGGGCCAATAACCCCAAATTGGAGTATATCCATTAGCTGATGAGGTGAGGGTAATGGTGAGAGTTCCTGAAACCAGTTTGCCCCTAAAAGTACAAATCCCAATTTATGCCCTGAATACAACACATTTGTGTGCAGAGCATTTTTGCTCGCAATGTCTGACAGTGTCTCTACAAATTGCCATCATATGGGTACAAGGTGTTGTGTTTCTTCATGCTGTGACCCAGACACATTTAATGAAGCACTGGCAAAGCTAGTATGATGGAGTGCCTCAGTCTGTCCCGTTCCTCTACCCATCCCCCTGACAGCTTCAGGCCAAAGACACTGGCCAGAGCAAGGCCATTTTAACCCAATTGGATCATCAATTACTACTGATTAGTCTAAAAGTAGCATCTGTCTCAGGAAGCATTTAACCAATATCTTCACTATTGTGACATATGGCAACAGAATTAACTGTCATACAGTATGTCAACATGGTGTAATGGCATTATTAGATCTTTGTTTGACATGTTCAAAAGCTCATGATTTGGCCAACAGAATGACAGACAGAATCCTGCAGTGCACCTGGCCACTGCACCCTCGCACGTCTGTTTTCAATTCAAGGTAAGAGAAAAAGTAGAGACAAATTTAACAAGCAATTCATGCCTGGAAATAGCAGTTACCAATAATGTCATTTGACAAAAAAAAGGCTTTAGAAAATAAACTTGCAGCGCTAAATTGTTTGATTGTACCTCATAAAGCTGGGAGCTGGGAGGATACCCAGGAGAACAGATGTCAGTCAAGCCCATGGAGTTGATAAAACAATCTGTCAGTGTGATTTTGTGTACTTACAAGCATGTGTTTGCATTCGGCTGCGTGTGTGTGTGTGTGTGTGAGTGAGCGAGCGAGAGAGAGAGTGTGTGTGCTTATGTGTGCGTAGATACAGCTGCATGTTTATGTGAGTGTGTTGGTAAAACAATCCGTCAGTGTTTTGACAGCCATGTCACATGCCGGGAATCAGTCTCGGGGGATCTTGCAATGAGACTCCTGATTACCCCTGTATGCATGATTCCTATATTTAACCCCAGCAAGCGTGACTTACATGTAGAATGGGTGACTTGCTTTGTGGGGAAAAACTTTTTTGTGGCAGGTGCAGAGGGTCGTACGGGGCATGAAAAAAAAAAAACATTTTTCAAGGTGACACAAAGCGCAGTGGTGTAGCAATGAATTCCTTTGCCATCTGTCTATCATTAAGATAAGTTGTTTGGAAACAGCACTGCTCTGGCACAGAATAGTGAGTGAGTGCCTTAATCAAACAAAGGTCTGAAGATTTTGTGAGATGCTAATAGTTGAATCAAGCACCAATTTTTCATTTAGTCACAAACCGATTTAAGCATGATTATTGCAGATTAAGCATTATGTATATTTTTACGAGATTTTGTGTGTGTGTGTGTCTCTGTGTGTGTATAAACCTACAGCGCCTTTAGATCCACGGTCTTGTGCTCATAACCAGTGTGCCATTTCAGCGCAGCTATTGGAGGTCAAGTGCCTTGCTCAGGGGTATCTCTTTAGTACTCTTAAGTAATTGCTGAGGGAGGGGAGAGAGTTTCTTAACCTACAGGTTGGGAGCCAAAAAAATGGGTCAGGGGCGGGTTTCTCGTTCGTCCCCTGATGACATGAGCGCTGGTAAGTTTTTTTGAGACTTGGACCCGTGTTAAGGATAAATTTCTCAAATTTCAGTTACCGCCTGAGAGCGAGCCTGATGTAGAGTATTAATGGTTCAGTAGGGGATGCACACAGTAACATAAGCCCTATGTGCTGCAGAAAAAAAGAAAAGAAAAAAAAGGGTGGTTTTCTCTTCTGTGTGTTAATGGCAGTGGCAGAGTGACATAACTCTTGATTTATAAGGCTATTTGAAATGCCATCGCTCGCGGGGCTCTACCCATAGAGCAGGCAGGGAGGATCGCTGACAGCTCACTGACTACAGGATGGTGAGACAGAAACGCCTGGTGTGTCTGTCTATCTGTCGAATTCTCCCTTCTTATCACTTTGTCTACCATCTTTTGTTCTGTCTTATCTGTTTTGTGCATGTCATCTTGCTCTCCAACTTGCTTTCAGTGCATCTTCCTTTTATCCATAGGGGTGGCAAAAAGATGTAGCACCATGGGACTTTTACAGCTCAAACAGTTACACTCCTCAGTGCTTACTAAGTTCAAAAGACACACTGTGCTTGAAACCATTACAGCGGGTACAAACTCGTGCTTTTTCTCACTAGACTGGCTAAAGCTCATAAGGGAAAATCATGCAGCTAGCCACTTTAGCCTTTCAATTCATCTACTTTACTATCATTTATGTGTATTTATATAGATATATTTAACTCAAAATTAAAATGAAAAAAATGAATGTGACATGTTTACATCAGCACTTTGCCTGTTGTTGGTAAAATACACAGAACAATGGCTGAAATGAGGGTGGAGTGGAAGTGTAAGCACAATTTGAAGGCACACACCTGCTCAGCCCCCAGGACTAAAACATCGCAGAGACAATAGTGAAAGCAATCCTTTAAGAGCATTAAATCATCTGTAATGACCACAGTGTGGATGTGTACGTGTGTATGATCAGGTGTGCGTGTGAAGCTAATGTGTGATCGTGTTCGCCGCAGCCGTGCGCTACCCGTGCTAGTTGTGCATGCAGAGTACGGATAGGGGAACTTTTAAAGGTCGACACATGAGAAGTCGCACCGTGAGACGCCAAATCTCTGTAGCAGCTAAGACAAAAGTCCAGGTGGGGTCACCGATTGTCATGCACGTTTGTGGATATATACAATACCTGTTTGGAAGCATGTTCACAATACCGCTGATGTTTTGGAAGCTGAGTGTTGTAATGTGATCGCTGAAAAACAGTACAGAAGACAATACATGGTACAAGAAGGTTTGACTTCTTGGGAACTTACAAAGTAGCAGCAGTGCTGGGGGAATTCCTGAATGAAAACAAATCCCTACACTGTCAAACAGGCTGGGGCGTAGGTATGCTGGAAGAATGCTGCCACTGTACAGTTTCATTGGCAGGGAAAGTAAACAGCGCATAAATCAAGCAGAGAACATTAGCAAAGGAAAGCAGATGAGTATTGTCATGGCTTCTGAAAAGAAAACCACAAGAGAAGCTAGAAATGAAACTGCTCGGCTGCAGCTCGGTAACACAATTCCACCGAGGCTGCTTGGAAAGTTTTCAGGTGGTCCCGTCTTCCAAGATTCTGGGAAGGCATAACCAAAGAGCCATTCGATCAGAGTCAAAATAGGAATTCTATCTAATAAATTATAAATTGGTTAAACACCCAAACCAAATTCTTTTTTTTTATTTCTAATTATGAAAAGAGATCTTCTTGTAACATAGGCACACATGGGGAACCAGTACTAGCGGTAAGCTGGTCAGAGATGTTTATTCTGAACAAACATGGGGAAAATGCTCGGGCCCAAGACTTTGGTTTTAAGTAGCAACCTGTGGGTGCAGAGAGAGCGTTGCCTGTGACAGTGACTCATGCAGTCTGCCATTTCTGTGGTTAGGCTCAAGGCTCTGACCCCATCATCAGTCACCACCAGCCCACAGATTTTACTGTCTGAGAAATTTACCACCTCGCTCAATGCTAGAGCGGCTCGTGCCTCTACAGTAACCAAAAAAGTAATTTAAAAAAATCTATCATGAGGAATAAAATATACTGTACGCGTGTGAAGTAGTTGAAGCTCTGTTTATGTTTTTAAAAACTGAACTTTTCAGGCAGATCCATAGAAATCTGAATAATCTGAGCCTGAATAATCTGTGGCCTTCCCACATCTTCCTGTATCCAAACATCACCCCCCCCCCCCCCCCTCTCTTCTTTTTTATCAACAAA
>VUQK01003414.1:21308-43808 GCA_015106715.1 Bujurquina vittata | reverse complement strand
AGGAAGACATCCAGCGCATCATCTTCCACTCCATCCCACTGTCTCCATCCTCCCTCCCTGCCATCTGTGTCCCCAATCTCACCATCTTTTCTTCTTTTTGCTTTGCTTTTTATGGTTTTTCTATTCCTGCGTTTCAGCACCCTATCTTTATTATTATTATATCCTTGCCCTCCTCCAGCTTTTTATGTCTTCTAATATGCTGGCTGGCAGGTTATGACAAGGTTAAAGAGTGGCTAGTTGCCCGTTAAAACTTTTTTAAAACTTCCCTAAAATTGAGCATGTTTTTAAAGGATACTGGGGGAAAAGTGTAGAATTTAAAGGGATGGGATAGAAATAGGCAACGATAGCCTAGAAAAGAAGTTAATGACTGTTGTGGTGCTTTTGTTGTGTCTGATTAACACATATCAAAAATGTCCTGGTAACTGTTCCTGCCCTGTATATTTGTTGGGAAACTGCATCCTTTTTGGCTTGTTTCATTAGTCTAAGCTTCAGTACCACCCTTCCACCTCCTCCCACAGGGTCTGTCTCTGGCACTGAACAACTGGGTGCTATTAACTTTGTGCTTAGAAGTCTCAGTTACTGTATGCGCGTATGTGTGTGTGTGTGTGTGTGTGTGTGTGAGACAGAGAGAGAGAGAGAGACAGAGAGTACACACTGTTTTCCCACAGCCATTAATGCCCTAATTGGCGCTCTGGCATATTATACTGTTTGTGTGTGTGTGTGTGTGTGTGTGTGTGTGTGTGTGGGTGTATGTGCATGTGCATGTGTGTGTGTGTGTATGTGTGTGTATGTTTATGTGTGTATGTGTGTTAGTGTTTATAGGATTGCTGCTTTCCCATGGCTTGTATAGCTTACTACTTTGGATCACTGCTTTCTCACGTCTGGTATGGTGGTCTGGGCTGTGCCTGCTCACAGTGTATTTTAACACCATACAATTAGGGAAGGGGGGGACTAAGGCTTGGGTTGCCTTCAATGACCCTTGAGTGAGTCTTAAACAATTATTATTTCCTAATCTGTGACAACATTTCCATCACCCAGATTCCTCCAAATTTGCTATCTCAAAACCCTTCAATGTCTCTCCCACTCCTGTGTTGTTTTTTTTCTTCTATAATGTGTCATTTATACTTTAGCATTACGACCAGTAGCGAGGTGATGATAATGATAGGAGGTACGAGTTACTAACAGAAGGGTGTTGAAGCCTGGGGTTAAATTAGTCAGTTCTATATTTAACCTTGTTTTTAAAAAAAACATCATTAAGAAGAAGAGTATTACTAAGGAAATTTTCTGTGAAAAAAATTGTAACTGTAATTGTCAAAAAAAAAAGAAACACAGCACTTTTCTTGACATTTATAAGGCACTATAATTAAAGAGACACAACCAGTTTATAAGCCTTACTTGACCTACCGAATCGTGTACTGTAATTGTGGGCTTTTCACCTCATTTCCACCTCATGTTATTTCACACAGTGCACCACTGAGCTTGGCAATCAACTGATAAGCCGGATAAAGTTCTCCTCATCAAACTGTGGTCTTTAGACCTCGTCATGCATGAAGAGTCCACAGAGTTAGCATTGGTACAACAGATTATTCACAGAAATTTGGTATTGCATGGTGGTAGATTTTTTTTAATAGTCGGTCATGTGCATTTCTGTTGTATTCCATCAACTCTGGTTCGTATTACTAGTGCTGTTTGTTGCTATTGTTGTCCGACAGGCTTAAAAGAGGCTTGGTGTAAATACTCTTCTCTTTGTGAATGTGTAGTGTGCTGCAAACCTTCTTTTTTTCAGCCAATTAAATGAATGATGATAAAGCGTCTTCTTTTCACACTGACTTCTAATTATCCCGAAACAGCTATATGATATCTGTGTTGAAATGAATTAGGTTTGATATCATCTCTTTTTCTCCATCACACACTCTTTGTCTACCCCTTGCATACAAATTCACTCAAAAATAGTCACTTTATTCGTTCGCAGTCATTTGGAAACTAGAACAAAAGAAGGAATAAGGATAAAGAAAAGTAGAAAAGCACAGAGACTCAGGTGCTCACTAAGGTAGAGAGAAACACCTCCCAGGTGGACAGGTGAATCAGAGACACACTATCCTCATAGGTGGTCCCTATGTGCAAAAAGAGTTCCATTCAGGGTGGGCTAAATGTGCCTGCTGGCACAGCTACCTGATTTAAAACATCTGTTGCTTAGAGAAAACCCATGTTTGTGATGAAGCAGTACCATTTATCAGTGACCAGATATTGTAGATTGAACTGCATTGCAGCAGAATGCTGCAATCACTCTCAGTCCTCAGCCCTCTTGCTGTCCATTTTCCTGTGATGCACACATAAAAACAACTAATTCAATTCAGTCCTCTGAAACTTGAGTGTGGATATGAAAGAGAGGGGAGCCTGTTAGTGCAAGTGTTGGAAAGTGAGAATCATTTAGAAATTGAGTTTTTTGCACTTATACCAAAGCATAACACAGTTGTTTGCATTTATACTTGTGCACTGGTGTCTCTACATTGCTCTGCCATCACAAGTGAAGCTTTTGCTGGATTTATGGTCTTGCTTTGGCTTTGCATGGGCCTTTGATTACGCAGGGAGAGGGATTGTGGAAATAATACCTATACAGCGGCAGCATGCACGTACTTGCATATATCCAGAGCAAATCATTTTACTTCCTATTAATATTATAGTACGGAAATCAGCTGCAAACCAGATAAGGGTGTAGTGGAAGGCCTTCACAAGGTAGCCATTGATGAATAGGAGTGATGGGGGTCAGGCAGGCGAAAATGATTCTAGACAATAAAAGCCAAATTTTATTCTAGTTTTGTGAAGTAAAAGCACTGGTTTCACAATAATGGCAAACATAATTAAACTGTAGAAAAGTATTCACCTCTTGAAATGTACATTTTGAGGGTACAGCTAAACAGTGCTAAATTCATTATCTAGCAAACAACTATGTAACAAGAAGTCCAGATAGTGGACTAAAAAAAGGCCAGCAGCAGGTGGCCAGACAGTGATGATGCTATCTGTAGGATGAGTCATGATTTGTTTTAAAAGCTGGTTTGATCAGGAAAGGGAGCAACAGTGGCAAAAAACAATATCAAAGGTTAATAAAGAATGCATAGCAAGCACAAACAATGGCTGCAGTGGGCGGATGTCATTGTTTTTAATGCCTCACTACAAAGAACTCTATTATGCCTATTAAGAGGTCTCTGTTGAGGTTTTTCAGGCTCATGAACACTCACCATGTAACATTTACTTGTCCAACATTTTGAATGTGTGACAATCAAGTTGGTAATGTAGAGTCAAGTGAATAAGCCCCAGACACACAGGGCTAGAGACCAGCCCATGACCATCTGGCAACCACCGGCCCAGACAGAAAAATGTGTATTCCCTGGTTGGCGAGTGATTAATGATGGTTGCTAGCTGTCATGGGAAAATCAATTGCCAATGCGCCATTCATTGGCAGACCAGTAAGCAACCACCGATCATGAGGATAAAATATTCCAATTTGACAAAAAACCTTGTGTTTGCAAACAAGTTACAGGTGACCTGCTAGCGACCAAAGGCATCATAAGGAGGGTGTTTTATTTCGTACAGGCCCTTATTATTATTATTTCACCTAGCAATAGCCAGTAACCTCCAGGAGCCACTGGTAAACCAGTCAGGGAATATACTTTGTGACCAGAAGCTGTATCAAATCAAATGTGGTGGACGTCTCTCTGTCAGTGTGCACATGACAGCAAGCAAGAAACCTCTATTAATGCATTCCAGTTGAAGTTGGAATTTCTGAGTTCCCAGTCTGAATTTTCAACCAATTTCGTGAATCTGCCATTTTTTCCCCCAGCGATTTTGTAGTCCAAGTTCACTTATGCCGAAGTTGCAAGTAGACAAGTCAAAATGTTCAGTTGTTGGGTGTATTAACACACACGATTCTTTACATTGCCCCCTGGCATTAGAGCCTCTTCGAAGGGCCTGTTTCTCTACCGGTAACTAATCGTATCCCTGCTATCAAACTACAAAAATGGCTGAACGGGTTGGAGTGGAACGCTCTGCAACCTGGAGGAGGGCGGGGCGTGAAATGTCACGCACCTGAGTTTCACATTGAGATTCAACATTGTGAACAAGCTAGCTAAAATTAAACTCATTACATTTAATTTCAAGTATTCTATACTCATCAATCTAATCACAGTATTTTATCAACCTCGACAACACCATATAAGAAGCACTTCAGTTTCCAGTTTTATTCGCTAGCATAGGCGGTACCTGCAGAAATTTAAACTTTTAACTTAAATAAAAAACTCTGGGTGTTTCTCCTATTGTTTTTGAATGCAATAATGCCCAGAAAAAGTGTGCGAGGATGCATGTTTTGTGTCATCCTGCGTGTTTGTGGGTGTCTTTATCTGCACTGACACGGGTGAAGGCGCGAACGGGAGACGATTTGACCGGAGGTTGCCAGGCGAGAGCGGCAGAGATGAGGGGATGACAGTGATGGAGGGAGAGAAGGGAGACGAGTGACAGGTAATCCATCAGAGGCGTTACTGTCATTATTCAATTACCACCCATCCTTAGCACTCTTGATAACCCTAAAACACACACACAAGCTACAAGTGTGTGTATGCAATTGGAAGTTGCGCTGGGTTAGCAGATCCTCTTACACAAAGTGGGTTTGTGCTGTGTGGGTGGTGAAGTGAGTAGGGACACAGAGCTTGGCACTTGTTCCTTATATGCTTTTAGTGCAGCAGACCCTTAAATCTCCACCTTTTCCTCACTAATGTCCTCTAATTCCGTCCTCACATCTCTCATCACTCCCGTTTTTCTCCCCTCACCTCTCTCTGTCGACCTCTCTCAACCTAACCTCACCCTCTTGCTCCTCACTTTTCCCTCTCCGCCTCCTCCTCTTCTTCCTATCCCTCTCCTCCGTTCCGTCTCCAGAGCCCGGAGCCGATAAGGAACGTGGAGTATGATTAGACGCCGGTGACACCAGGCTTATCGTTCTGCTTCCACAATGCTCCCCAGATCACTTGCCCAATAACAGCCAAGCATGACAAGCACATACACACAAAAAAGTGCATGTGACCAGACTCTCAAGACTGCCCATCATTTAAAAATATGTTTTTTTAACTCAGTTTTGATGAATGTTGCATCCATTATGATGTCCGAGCTGGGTGAAAAACGACTGCGAGCAGCAGATTGTTTAAGTGTGAAGCAGCGGGGAGGAGGGTGTTTATGCACAGTAGTGTTTATAGGTGAGCGGGAGTGTGACAACAGATGCAGGCTTAGGGTTTTAGATACAAAACACTAGATGGCACTGTCCTCTCAGCACTGTTCAGTCCATTCATCAATGCTTTTCCAATATAACCATTATAATGCCACAGGGAGCACACATTACTGAGGCTCCTCAGGGTGTTTCTGGTTTCCCCCCTCTCCTCTCTTCTCATTTCCATATAATTTTCTCCTTTCTCTTTGCACCTTTCGTCACTTTTACCCTCCCTTTTTTTGCCCTCTTCTGTCTTCGTGTCTACCTTTCTGCTCACCCTTTTCTTCCTGGAGTCCTCTCCCTCCTCCTCTGTTCTCCACTCCTCCAGTTTTCTAATTTGTTTTTTGTCCTCTCATCCATTCCTCTCATTTTCCCCTCTTCCCTACTCCTACCTCTTCCCTGCTCCTTTATCCCCTCTTTTCTTCTCATTGCCTACCCCCCCCATTTCATTCCCACACTTATCTCTGCTCCACCTTTGTCTCCTCCCTTTTCTCTCATCTCTCCTTTATGCTTCTTTTCTCCTTCAGCCTTCGTTTTTCAGTTTCTCTCATTTTCCGACATATTTTTCTCTATTCACATCATTTCCCTTCCCTCTATTTTCATCATGTTTTCATTGATTTACCTCTTTTCTAATTGTTCCACCTCCCTCTTTTTTTCTTCCTCTCCTCCTCTTCTTCTCTATATGCTTCTTCTCTGACATTTCCTCTTCTCTCCCCATTTTTCTCTTCTTCACTCACACACTTTTTCACTCTCCTCCATGGGGCAGTAGCTCTGTAATGTTGTTAGGACATGCTCTCATTAATAACCTACACTTTGAGAGTCTTTGGTAGTGGAGCGTGAATCTCTCGTTCGTTTGGGGACAAATAGAGGGTGTTTCACTCTGTGTGTGTGTGTGTGTGTGTGTACTGTAGGTGGGCGTGTGGAACGGTGCCAGACGTCCTTGAGTCTGACCCTGTTAAGGAACCTTGCCTTTGGGCATCCTATGGCCCAGTGCTCATTACTGCTATAGTCACACACATGCACATACACCTATTTGAGCACAACCACATGCCACAAAAGAGATCGACTAGAGAGCCAACACCCACCTCCAATTACAGGTAAATTCACCGGTCCGTTCTTCAAGGTGTGTGTGTGTGTGTGTGTGTGTGTATGCCCGTGTCAGTGTGCACACATGTTCAGTACCTTATAAAGTCTAGGTAAAAAAGACTAATTTGTGACCAGCCCCTTCACAAACCTCATTAGGAAAAGTGTTATTTTAAGTGTCACTGTAAAGTGTGAAAGTTAAGGTAATGGTGGGCAGTCAGGCAATTAGTGGTGACAGGAGAAGTTAAAGGAAGTTAGAGAGTGAGTGTAAGTCAAACACAAGTATAACAAGGGTGTGTGAAGGTGTGTTTGTGTGCAGTACGCGTGAGTATGTGTTAGATTTATGTTCCGCGTGCCTGTTCCTGTGCTCCATAACGAGCCGACAGGTGTACGAGCCAGCAGGCTGGACACTGACTGATGCAGCGCTAATGCACACAAACTCTTCCCAACCGCCCCTCACTACCTCTAACACCATACACACACACACACACACACACACGTAACGTACTGTACAATAAGTGTTGTCTCTCTAGCTTTGGCAGGGAGGCAAAACCAGAGAGAAGGAGGCGGGGGATGAGAAAGGGTGATTAAATAGTCTAGTTAGTCCACGGAGTGGTCGAGAACATTAAGAGCTTGGCCATTCATCAGTATAACACACACAAAAAACGCTATGTATACAAGCACCCACTCATATTGATTGTACAAGTTAAAAATGTCTCTTCTTGATGAGCCTGTGAATTCTCATAGGAAAACAGCACTCAAACACATGCACAATCCCCCCAAAAACTCCTATATGCACATCCACACTCACAAATGCGCACACACTCTCACTTTCTGTCTCTTTAAAACAGATTAATTTTCCATCACTTATCCCTCCTGTCATAAGTGTGAGCACCGACTCATTAAAACTCTTGAAACTCCCTCCCACACCTCCCCACCAGTCTCTCTCTCTCTCTCTCTCTCTCTCTCTCTCTCTAAATGGACAGGGCTCCTTTACTGCTATGGAGGTGAGGATATAGCGTGCGAAAGACACACACACACACACACACACAAAATGAGCGCCTAGGAGTATAAGGAGGTAAAGCAGGTGGGCTGTTAGACAAGAGAAGATGAGGAAAGAGAAGAAGAGAAAAAAACAGGTGGATTGTCAGAGAATAAGCAGACAAAATGAGGAAGGAGGAGGGAGGATTTCTACAAATAGGATGAAGAATGAGCAGACGGGGGAAAGGACAAACAGTCCGGAAAAGGGAGGATAAGCTGTTGGGATGTTAAATAAGAAGGACACAGAAATAGAAGGACTGAAGAGGAAGAATTAGGAGGGTTAACGAGGAAAGCAAAAACATTAAGGGCAAAACAGGGAGAAAAACTGTGTGGCATCTCTTCTAAAAGGCTGGGATAAGAATGGGAGGAATGTGGAGGAAAAGGAGGATCATTCTAAAAGAAAACACAAGATGGCGAATATGGGCAAGAAGTGATAAAAAATTATATGAAGCGAGCAAAATGAGGCATTTACTTGGTGATTAGTAAACGGATGAAAGGTAAAGGAGACGAGGCAAGGACATCATGAGAGAGAGGAATCACAGAGGGAGGACCAGAGCAGCAATTTCTCCTTCTGCTCTCCAAAAAATATGAAGTCCCTTGTTATCGCTGTTAAGTTTTAATCCTCAGCCTAACAGTCGTTTTCATTATCAGGATAATGCCAGTTATTACCTCTTCATTGCCAGGAATATTATGATGGATGTTTTCCAATCAGCCCCAGCATTAATACGATCAGCGCAGACATTAGCACAATCAGTCAGCACGCCACTGATAATAACTCATGATTGTTGTGATACAGTCCCAATGCCACGACAGCTGGAGCTGCGTTTAAGGACCATTAATTACACAGAGATGGGCTGAGTGAAGGAAAGAGCAAGGAAGGAAAGAGGGCTGGGAATGGAGGAAGAGGATGTGACAGAAGATAAGGAGCAAGAAAGGAAGCATAGGAAAAAAATGAGGGTGAAAGCAGAAGGATGATGGTAGACAGAAAACAGATTTCCCCTGCAGTCACAAGCGTGTTTGGATTCAGCATCTGAAGTGTTTGTTGCTTTAATGCGGTTCATTCAGGTGACAGTAATGAGCTCCAAACTCAGGTGGCACCAAATAACTGCAACAAGCTGAAATGCAGGTGCAGGTTGTCTTCCACAAGGAAGAGCACCACTTTGTTTTTGGTGAAAAAAATCATCATATTTGACTGCTGAACCGTGCCCGTGTGCTTGTGTGCAGCTCCACTTCTGACTGATACGAGGACCCCAGTGTCTTCTACCACTTTGTAATTTGTTCCCTCTTCATCTCTGAACCTTTATAAAGTAGATTCCCAAAGCCCTGGGATAAGTGCACATTTTAAAAGTTGAAACCTTTTGACTTTCAGCAGACAAATCATCACACTGGTTCAACCCACTAGAAATCCACAACCTAGTGCTGCTTTTGTAGACCGATAACCACTGGTCCACCATTGAACTGTTACTTACAGTTCAGTGCTTTATATGTAAGGATTGCAGTATAATACAATAATCAGCTGTTTGGTCATTGCCATTATTTTAGTGTTGCGAAAGGATTTTTTTAAAATCCAGAAATATCTGCTCCATTTTTCCTCATCTTTTTCCTTCTTCCCTCCCTGGGAGGCAGGTATTCTTGGTTTTCAGGCACGCCCATGGGTGGGGCTGCCTCTGTGGGTCCGGCCGTCACACCACCATCAGCTCATTACCTCCCTGGTTTAGAGGACCAGTTCTGACCTCCATACTCCGCCAGATCGTTGTTGGCTTAGTTTCCTGAAATGCTCACCGGTCCTCACCTGCTGTTAAAAGTCTTTCCTCTCACCCGTTCTCACCTAGATGTACAAAATCTTGGTTACAGTACTCAGTTATATTCACAGCCATTTATTACTGTGTAAAATCTCCTGTGTTTTTACAGTTACACTATGCCTCTGACTTCCTGTAGTAGAAGTGCTTCACATTTGTATATCCGAGTGCTTTGAAATCTCCCGTAGAAGTTCAGCCAGGTTGGTGGTTGATGCAAAACCAGTGATGTGTGACACCTGTGTGAAACCATCGACATTTATTATATCTTCACAGATTTACTCAAGTTTTTCCTTTATGATTTATGATAGCTACATTAGATAATCAGCATTTAACTGTACTTGTAAGGTCTGGCATAACCACGCAAATCAAGGACATGCTGCTGTGCATATTCAGGTGTTTCTTCAAGTGAACATGATTGCATAAAAACCTGAAAATGTCAATTATAGCAACAACAAATTCTTTCTTGCTTTACTTGTTACAAGAACTTAATTTTAGCCCTTCTGCATCACCTAAATCTCCAAACTTGCAGGATGGCAGATTAGCAAAGCAGGTCAATAAAGCTCAATTCTTTGTCACTGCTTTTTACAAGCCCAGTTTCACTTGTAATTGGGCAGTGCGAACATAAAGGGACCAATTAAAAAAAATGCAACAAAGCAAACTTTTAGACTATGCCTTAAAAAAAGAAAACCTTTCACTGTGTCTTTGCCCTCAGATAATCGCTGCTAAAGTGGCCTTTGTTTTAGTGCCAAGCCAATCTAGCACGGCTCTTTATCAGCGGAAAGTTGTGTTTGCAAGAACAAGAAAGTGGCTCAGCAGGAACAGAGCCCAAAAGAAGCACGCCCCAGAAAAACTTCTGCTCTCCCCTATAGCATTACAGCACCCCCATGGTGGGTTACCACACTAAACAAGCTCCAATCGAACTTGTGCGTTGTAACGTGGGAACTCGTTGCATGTGAGAAATGGAGCAGAATGAACAACAGGGCAGACGCTATCTCACACAACTGGCATTAATATTATATTAGACCACATTACCAAAGGACCAGATCAGTGTTGCTCACACTCATGCTCGCCAACATCTATTGCAGAGTAAGTGGAGCCCTCCTTATGAATATTACACACCTCTCTGTGTTAAAAGCTTTCTATCTGCGTGACATCGCTGGCAAGCTGCTCCACAGCTGTCAAACCGGTGTTGGAGAGCGAGAGAGAAGGTGTGGAGGAACAGAGTGTAACCGTGAATGAGTGTATGAAGAGCTCTCTCTCTCTCTCTGTGTGTGTGTGTGTGTGTGTTTGTATTTGTACAACATGATGGATGATGGAGTGGCTGTTTCTGAATGCATTTTGTCAACATCACACAGCTGTGAGGGACAGTATGACCGAGATATGCTGCTGTGTGTGTGTGTGTGTGTGTGTGTGTGTGTGTGTGTGTGTGTGTGTGTGTAAAATAAAAACAGAGGGGATCTTAACATGTTTATGAATATCTTATATGCATTCCATTAAAACAAATATCTGTGCTTATTAAGTCATCAGATATATTTGACTGCAGATGCATCTCGAGCAATAATGGGAGCTGTGCCTTTCACTGCCCTGTCTCCCAGAAAAAAAACATGTTTACACATCAAAAATCTGTTTTCCTAACTACATTTTGAAATTAATTTTCAACTCTGCCTTGATTGTGTTTCCAGGCAACATTTTGTGTGAAGGCAAGTCATGGGAGATGGTTGGGGTGAATGGCTGGCATGCAAAGCAAAGCACCTACAGGAATAGTTCAGGGTTTTGGCAGCTATGCTCTTTTGCCTCCTTGCTGAGAGTTATAATGAAACTGAAGCTACCACCAGCAGCCAGCTCACTAGATTAACACAAAGACCGAAAGCAGGGAAAGAGGCTAGCTTTTCTCCAAAGCAAACGAAACTCACCTTTACCAGCACCTCTTAAGGTCACTAATTAACACATTATTATATGCCAGCTGTAAGGAAACCAGTGGAGAAGTTAAGGCTCCCAGCAAGACAGAGCTGGGCCCATAATGAGCCACAAAACCGGGAGACGTCTTTGTTAATAATTCTGGTTTTTGTACAAATTCAACAAAAATGATGAGACACGGGGGAGGTTTTGTTAAAACCCCAATTCTGAGAAAGTCAGGACGCTGAATGCCAAGATTTGCAAATCTCAAATAAAAAAAATAAAATAAATGCACCATTTTAAGAATGTAATGGGAGTAGCACATCTCAAAAAAGTTGGGACTAAAAGGCTAGAAAAGTAAGCAGTACTAAAAAGAAACAGCTGGATGAACATTTTGCAACCAATTAGTTTAATTGGCAGCAGATCAGTAACATGATTAGGTATAAAAAGAGCATCTCAGAGAGGCAGATTTTATTTAAAAAATGAAGATGGGAGGAGTTTCTACTGTGAATAAAATATGAGTTTATGAGATCTGCAAATCATTGCATTCTGTTTTTATTTACATTTTACAGCATCACAACTTTGTTGGAATTGGGTTTGTGATTTTTGAGACTGAATATTGTTGAGAAAACAATAACACGAAAACATCTTACCTAAGGTTTGGGAAATATTTTTTGTTTGTTTGTTTGTTTTCTAACATTATCCTAAGAAATGATATGCTATCCTTAAATTTACAAGAGCCATAGACTGTTAATGAAAGATCCTAATTCGAAAAGTGAAACCGGTGCAGAAAAAGTATTTTTCTGCCTTGATAGCTCTAGGCATACAACCAGCTTTGGAATGTCAATGAATTTCAAGCATTTACCCAAGGGTAAAGAAATCTGAATTGATATTTGACAAGAGGCAGGGTAGACCCTGGACAGGCTAACACACAGATACCTTTTAGACTCACACCATGGCATTAGAATAGCCAGTGAATCTTAACTCAGACTCGGTGCTAACCTTAACTTTTCTAAGTTAAATAAGATTGAACCTCAATGAGTGATGGCACCAGTGTTTGTTAATCTTCTGTAATAACCAGTGAATTACTTTTTCCACTTCCACTCAACTTAACATCATTTTGTGTTCTACCTTCACCTAGTTTAGTCTGAAGTAAAAGGACTGCAATTTATGGAGCGCCTTCCTCTGTTACCAAGCACTCAAAGCACTTTTTGCAGTACAAAAACATTAACTCATTCACACAAACATACATTATTTACTATCCTGCATCACAGATGCATCAGGGGTAATTTAGAGTGCAGTATTTGCCCAAGCATACTTCAATATATGGACCGGAGGAGCTAGGGATCAAACCACTGACCTTCTGTAAGGTAGATGAACCATTCTAAATACTGAGGCAATGGAGAGAGTTGGTTAAGCTGTGAGAAGTGCCAGGAGTCCATTCAGGAGATGACAAGGCTCCAAAAATTTTTTTTAAAAATGACTTCAGGAATCCAATTCAATTCCTTGGAATCGTTAGTCTGCTTGCTTAACAATTACGCTTATCGAGTCCACTGACATGAGGACGCATTTGCGATTACGTCACACACGCACCTTATTTAGTTCGGAATATATCCAACAGCGTCGAGACAGAACCATCAAGATAAAAACCATTACAAAATCATGTTCACAGTTTTCAACATAAACAACAGCTGTTTTATGAGCACTATGTGCACGCTGCAAGCGCGAAAAGGTGACGCCGCCACCGAGAGAGGCTCCTTCTCACACACCTTGCATTTGTGTTTTTTGTTAAAATGTTAAAATATTCAGTTAATTTTCAAAGAGGGATCCTTTTTTTTATATACCAGTTTAAATTTTGTTCTACTTTACATTAAAAAGAGTAAATGCAAACCAACCCATTTGTGGTATATGTTATTCACTAACCCAATGAGAATCGATAAGAGAATTGATAAGGAATCGAATCGATAAGTGATATCGATAATGGAATCGGAATCGCGAAATTCTTATCAATTCCCATCCCTACTGATAAGTGGCTTTGCACACACACACACACACACACACACACACGCACACACGCACGCACACACACACACACACACACACACACACACAGTTATAACATTTTACCCTTAGCATCAGCTTTTCATTAATGAGGTCATGATCACAGTCCTCACAGGTGACTATTCATCCAAGTGTTCTATACTTGCAGGGTCCTAATGTCTGCACATGCATATTAAAATCAACCAGTTTATTCACACGTGCACGTGCGCGTGCACACACACACGCTCCTCACCTCTCCTTGGCTCCTCTCCTCTGAGGCCTCTCTGAAGGCAGCTGGCTATGGGAGCAAGTCTCTGTTCTATTAAAATCAGACCTCATCTCATCTGCCATCTTTTCCACTGTAAATACACTCTGCATGTTCACACTGTGCTCTGCTCTCCTTGAGTGCTTCGACCCTCCGTCCTCTCTGCACTGGCAGCAAAGCATACATTAGGTTCTTTAAGTCTGAGTATCCTTGGACCATAATAAAGTGCCTTTTCAGTGCCTCATGCACATATATCCAGCAGCATAGGCCACTGAATGAAAATGTGGACATAAAAGAGTTTGGGCTCTTTATTAACCCAAGGGTACTCTTTAAAAGCACAAAAGAATCTAATTTAGTGTTGAATTGAGCTTCACAAACAAAATAGGGGCTAAATTTAATTACAAAATTAAAAGACACAAAAATAGTCACCAGAATAATATTTTCTACCTTCAACAGAAATATTATTTGTCTTTTCATAGATCCTTAAACCCCATTAGCCCTTTTAGAGTTAATAAAATCATATTTCATTAGAAGATTATATATGAGGCCGCCGTCTCCACAATAATGCCTGCTACAGTGTTAAATCATACAGTGTTACACCCCATAAATCCATTTAGCAGAATGCAAACCAACAAAAGGATGTGTCATTTTTATTGTGGAATTGTGGAAGGCTACACAATGACAATTTAATAGTACTCACTGCATGAGAGGAATTTTGTTGTGTATATTGACCACATCATCTTACTCAACAATTCAATTTATGTCCACCTGTCTGTCTGTTCTTCTACCAACAACTGTTTATCTGAAGATAATTCATTCGAATAAACAAAAAACGATTCAAACATCTATACCCTCTTAACTTGAATCTGACAAATCATGGAATTAAAGGCATCAGTTAAACCCTGAGAAGTGCCCTATTTCAAAAAATTATAATTAAAGAAATAAATCACTCAGAACATTTAGCGTCATTAAATTCTCCATATGGGGCTGGGTCGTGCTCAGTGGTCACCCACGAAAAAGAAAAGAATTTAGATTTTCTCACAGAAACTACTTAAATACGGAATTCCGTTGATAAATATCCGACATTTGTACACTTTGTGTGCCTTTTGTGGTTTTGCTGTGAGGCAACAACGTTAACCACTACACCTCCATTATGTCCTCTTTTTATACAGTTATGGTAAAAAAAGTTTACATTACTTTCACCTTAAAATGAAAAAGGAGCTGGACACACTTTGACCACTAGAAAATTTTGTATATCTTTTTTTTTTTATCCCTTTGGATAATTTAATTATCCAAACTAAAAGCCACAGCACTTCAGGAGAAGACAGAACCTGAGCTAATATCAACTTTACAACCCTACCGCTGACAACACTTGGATGTATCATACTGAAAAACAACTGATAAAATCATCGTGGTTTAAATTTAGAAAAAAAAAATCACAAAGACGCACTGCATTGAACCAACATTTTCAAACATCTGTTAAGTGCTCCTGCTCACTAATAAGAGGTTCCCAGTTGCTTTAGGGACTCATTTAACAAACAGGTGTTCACAGGCAGGAGAGGAGCTGGATGTAAGTTTTAAAATGCTATATTAACTGAGTGAAATGAATTTAAAGGCGATCCTTTGTTCAGTATCTGCACATATCTGTCTGTGTGCTGGCACACGTCCATATTAAACGAAAAACACATTTTGTCCACATCAGGTCCATTGGTATACATTTTCATTTAAACTGTTTTATCAGACAGTTTCTCCTTACTCTTCTCTGCCACCTTACCAAATTACAACATCATTTTGAATGGATGGGGAGAGTGCTTGAGTTAGGTTGAGACTAATCTTATTTTACTAGGGGACATAAATCCCAGAGGTCTGCGGATGTTCCTGGACTCATTCCCTGCCGTTTTAAAGGTTAAGAGCCCCTATAAATAAGCAGAGCACCACATTAAGTTTCTGATCAAGATGAGGATACATAAGGCCCTTGAGCGCCGTTAGAATGTGTCATGTTGCATAAATTCCCTGCCTAAATTGACAGCGATTACTCCCTAATTAGTCTGTGGAGGCAAAAGAGGTGTGATGAGGGTGAACCATTTCTGTCAGTTCTAACACAGCAGTGTCGTTGTGATGCTGCGAGGTGCAACCCAGTTTTGTCAAAGAGCGAAATATTTGTTTTGGTGTGAATGCATGCAAACCTCAAAACAGGTAACAATCACAGTATTTTAATTCATTAAAACCAATTTGTGGAGGCTTTTTGTGTGATTTTCACATCATCTCAGTGTCCTGCAGTCTGATTTGTGGGTGTGGGAGGTAAAGGGTGTTGTGGTGGTGCACTTCATATATCATGTCTTTATGTAAGATTTGTCAATGAAGCAACTGACTAATCAGGTTTTAAATCAATCCTCAGTTTAATTCGTGGGAGAAATTCAAGACAATTTAAAAACCTTTTCCAAGCCATGTTTAAAAGAAACCAGCCTTATGAGCGAGTGGTTTCAAGGAGAGGCATTTTTCACTGAGTATGCGCTCACTGTGTTTTTTAATGGGTTAAATTTCCATTACAGCTGCAGAATGTCTTTGTGGATCAACATAATTTGAATTGCCACCGTTTTTCTATACAGCCAACTTATCAGGTGCGCTCGCTTTCTGTTTCACCTCCAATTTTAAAGCTTTGAAAGTGTGACTCAGCTGCAATTTTATTTCCAGCTTCTGTGATCATTTGAGTGCTTTTGTTGACCTGCTGGACGCCGCTGCGTGCCCACATTTCAGCAATTATCTGACTAAAATATTTTCATAAGAAAAGCACTGCGTTTAAAACTACAAAATAAGACCCATGTTAGTTGAAGCATCAGCTGTTTATACAAAGGTACGCATAGTCATCATTAGCTAGTTTCTTAGTAGCATGTATATTGGTTGTTAATTAATCCTTATAAAGCACTTATTAATTACATTTATTAATTAATTATTCTAGAGTATGGCCACATCATGCAACTTTTAGCCACTGAGTTAATGGTGTAGTAATTCAATTACTATTAATTATTAAGAGTTGTCCCATCAATAACCTCTTCATTACACTGATATTAAATAAGGAAGCAATAAATTGCAGTCTAATAAGTGGAACAAGACAAATCAGTGTCCAGATAATTCAAAATTTATTATTTTATTTTCCCTTTCTCAAGTGAGGTCTTATAACTAGTAGTAGTAGTTCATTAGTAGTTTGACATGAGCTGCTTCCTTGTCACAAGCTCACAGCAATCCTATTCTTTAGTCATGGGTTGCACCTATTGAGATTTTTTTTCTCTTGTACCATCTTCTTTATTAAAGAAAAATGTAAAACATTCTTATTATAAGTTTCTGCAAAGCAAATGCACCGCTCAAACTTGCTGTATAATTTTCAGCTGACAGAGCTTTTTGGTGTGTAACGCTTTAAACTACAACTGGATGTATTCATCATTCTGAACCTGTGTGGGCTTTTAAGTGTCAAACAATTCGTGAATCAGTTACGGGCAAAACCTCACTCAGAAAGGGGGGAAAAAACCTCGGAAAAGACTTATGTGAATTATCAAAGCACATCCTGAGCAAAGCGTACTAAGATCACAATTCATGTACAGCGTTAATTATGAGACTACTGTGGGAAAAGTCAATAATGGCCAAGTAATAGTAGTAGAAGATGCATGCAGTCATGCAGAATAAGACATTAACAAGTGCTTGATATTTAATTAATAGGGAGCCAATATGCTATTAATGTCAAATACATCATAAGAGCTCAATATAAGGAAGCTTAGCACTGTCGCCTCACAACAGGAAGATCCTGGGTTAAAATCCAATGGATTCCACCATGTATGGATGGATAGATGGTAGAAGTATGTGACCACAGAAATTAAAGTTAAAGCTCACTCCTTTTTCATTCAGATAACAGCCTGGTCTTATTAAACCAAAATAGCTACCCAGTGGCTGGCTAGACCTGCCAGCAGGACTTTGGTGCAATGCATGCTAATAAACAACTAGGTACTGGTGAATGTGTGTAGCTTTAAGAAACTTTTATTGATGCTTCTTTTAGTTTGAAAGAAATGTGTAATATTCTTCCAAGAAAATTCAATTAAAAGCAACTTTTTTATGTTCTTCTGACATTCGTTAGAAAATCTCTGATAATGTGCCAACTGATACTGCATTGAAATTACTGTGTGTGTGTTTTTTTGTTGTTGTTTTTTCCTCCAGAGTGTATTGTACCGTTTCTTCATTATATTGCCCGTTGTTTTCTCGTTTAGTAATTTGCCTGGCACTCTCCCAGATATTTCTTTGAGCAGTGTCTTAATTCAGATTTCTACTTTGAACACAAATATCTTGTAAATTAGTTGAGTTCTAATTTGCATCTCCATTCATTTATTAAGATGAATCTGCATGCACTCAGACGCACATTGATGGAGGAAATCCAGGCACACAAACTCTCTCTCTGTCTCATTCACACATACACGCACCTCACACTCTCCAATGTTTCCTTCATCTCCTCAGTGGTACTATCAGAGGGGTGAATCTGTATCTGTTCCCTGCAGCATTACATGAGCTCCATCTCCTCGCATGCATTGGCTGACATAAAACTTGCAACACACAGTGAAGCTTTTACAATCATTGTGCTAGACAGTTAGTCTTGGTCAGATGGAAAAATCTATATAAAAAAGTGATTGGCTGGGAGATCTAAAAAAAAAAAAAGCCTTTAAATGCACTGTAGGCCATTTGCTTTGTGCACATCAACCAGCAAGGAATCCAGACTGACACTCAGAGGGATAATGATTATTATTACTCCTCTCCTTATGGAGGTATGGAATGACCTTCTTTGTCCGTCCCCCAGTGTGGTGTTGCTGCAGCTGAAGCTGCTGGGCTGGAGTAGCCAGAGGGCAACCAGGGCCCACTGAGGCCCCATGATGGATGGACCATGCTTATTTATGGGGAAAAAACTCTGCGGTGTGGTGTGTTTGGTTTTTTGTCAGTCTGGTATGTAGGAGTGTGTGTGTTGGACTAAGGAACAAGTTTTTGTTTTTTTTAAATGTGTGAGATGAAGTGGGCCAGTGATTTTGAAGTGTGGTCTAACCTTGACCTTGCTTCTGGGCAGAATAAGGCCAAACTGTGCTTATGTGAGTGTGTGTGATGTGAGTGTGTGTGTGCGTGTGCGTGTGAGAAAGAGAGAGGGTGCATAGCTGACAGGTTTTTAAAGGCCAGAGGATAGTCTAACCTTGGCAGAGAATAGGTTGGACACCAGCCAGCCTCATCTTCACCTTAATCCCCAAGCCTCATATATCCTTCATCGGACCCCGTGGAGACGATGGCATATTTCACTTTATGACCTGATCATATTTCTGATAAATCTTCACCATTTACACCCCAAAAGAGCTCACTGAATATCACCTCATTGAATTTTCAGAGCTGTTGAGTGAGCAGCAATGCCCCCCTCCACCTGTTGATGGCAGTATTGAGCTTCTATATCCTGGCCTGCAATCTGGAGTCATCAACAGTCAGATGCAAGCATTAACAACCACCAAACCACCGTGCAGCCCCCTCATACCAGGTTCCAGCATCCTCAGCTTGCTGCCTCCAACCACCCACCCACCCCTGGAGCTCTGATAGATGAGCATGCCTGCAAAACTACTTATGAAACACTTAACAATAATAATGTTGTTATTTCTCATTCACTATTCCACAGAGCTTCCATTTAGTCTCTCCAGCTGAAACAGAAGGTAAATGACAAAAACCCACACTTGTCACAAAATGTCATATAACTAATACAAATGGTGAAAACATGCAAAACAATGGCTGCATCCATATTCTAATGGCAGCGGTGGGTGCCATTGGTGCAATGTAAACACGAGCACTGTTGAATGATTGTATAGAGAGAGGAAAAACTGCACTGAAGGCTGGATAAGAAGCAGAGGCATAAACAGAAAAGAGCAGGCTACAGCTGAAGGGCAAAACACAACATATAAGATGCAATTTGTCTTTCTTTTCAATCCAAACATATACATATGCCTTTGATTTTGATCTATATTTCTTTGCGTTACATGATGCACAATTTTAAGAATTAGCAGTCTTTTCAGTTACAATAAAAACCCAAAAGTCAGGTTAACTCTACAGCAGCCAGTGTATGTTTCCATCATTTTGATCCAAACTTCATATCAAATGTGTTCATCTTATTATTCAAAAATTATGCTGCATTAGTAAGTATCAGAAGAATGTTTTGTCTGGTGCAATTATATAGATCCGCCCTGGCAGTGAGAACATAGTGCATTATTAATATCTTCATATTACAGTACAGTGTGCGGGGGTAACCAGCAAAGATCTGCTGCAGAGAAGAAATCAGATCTGACAAATATCTTGTTTGTCACTGAAGCAAGTTTTCAACACTGACTAATAAAGGATGGAGGCAGAGACAGAGAGGAAGGCTTTCTTTCCAAACAGGCAATTTTCCTCTTGCCTTAACCCTTACCCTGACCCTACCTCTAACCTCCACCCTGTCCAATACCATGGACAAAGAGCACATATTTCATGTGTTCAATCATTGTTGCTGACATTATGGCCATTGGCTGTCCTGTCAGGCGTGACTATATACTGGCTAACCCTCAGGTCCCGGCAAACACAGCGACAGCAGCCTCCCACAGTGATAGCTGCCTGGGAAATAGAAGTACAGCCACCCTGTGATCATTCCAGGAGCCATCCTACCTAACAGCTCTGGGCTTTATGGCTCTGCTGCTTCTGGTGATTCACACTCTGTCATATAGTGCAAGCACAGCTACACGGATAGACAGATTCATGGGCACGCACACACATGTGCACCTATGCACGGCACACATGCACAGGGCACAAATACCAGCAAGGGTGCATTGACAAACAAGGCACATTCCTGCACACAGGGAAGCACATGCTCATACACAAGACATATGCATGCAAACCTGAGGGGAAAGAAAACACCAGTCCAAGGCGCATACTGCACACAGGCGGCTCATCAGAGCAAAACACATTATTAAAAAATAGATATACTCACATATTTTCTTTCTTTGAAAGGAATCCACACTTTCTAATCCTAACCTAAAAGCATAATTTCACCTTATTGCAACTTGGGTCTTGTTTAGGTATTTTGGATGTCAAACAAACCTCTAGGTTAAGTCAGATAATTGAATGAATTAAAGCAACAAAAGTAGAAGAGCAAAGTGCATGCCCCTGCAGAGGCTAAAAAAATTCCTCCTCACCATACATGAATTAAGTTTCTGCATCCACAGGGATACCTGCCTCCAGCTTAGTTTGTGGTGTTTTCAAGAGGATATGTCCCAGTTTTTCTATTTTCAGTTTGATTAATGATATCTACTTGCGAAGACATGATGTGAAATGTCCAATTTTGCTCCATGAGTGGTAAAAGAAAAAAAGAAGCTTAGATGCAGATCCAAATCAACAAGGTGCAGACAGAGTGAGTCTTGGCAGAAGTAATTATACACACTGTCAGTTGTAATTTACATACTTACTTACTCGCTGTTTTTGCATGAGTTTCTATAAAATTAGGGACCGTTAGAGGTGTCGTTTGCGTCCTCAGTTTGCATGTTGCTGTCAAATAAACTGCTTTGTATAGTCTGTCTATCTTTGTGATTCTCTGACTGCCTATAATGTGCCCCACTGACTCCATGATAAAAGATAGCATTTACTTTATATTCAAAAAGCAGCGCTGTGCCCCCACAACAGAAGTCAACTGACATGCATTTACTTATAGTATAAATAGATTAGGTAGCACCTAACAGCTTGTGTCAGCACCCAGTTGTCACTTACTCACACCCCATAATAATGCACAACAGTACAGTTGTAATAATTGTAAGTTGAAATTACTGTTTTCATGCCAGGCTGGAAAACGTTTTTATTATTGCTGCAAAGTTTGACATTTTAGTTTACACACTGTGGTAGTGTGTAAACCACTACACTACCATAGCGTAGTGGTTTACACACTTGCCTAACAAGTCACGGTTTGAGGAGGAGACGAAGCAGCTGAAAGTAGCCTGAACATTTCAACATTTTATGACTCTTAGCAGCGACATTTAGTTATTAGATTTTCTGAAGTTTTTAATTAACAAAAATAAATGTTAACATTTTATTTGTTCTGAGCAATCACAGTTACAGTTTGTTTTTTCAATTCAAATTCATTCGTCTTCTCAGTTCATAGATAAATCGTGCCAATAGAGGCTCAAACTAGAAAAATAAAGCCCATAAATAAATAATAAAATCTGCAATATAGTCTGACAAATATGTGTTTTAGGGTCAAATTTAAAACAGTTTTTAAACAATATAACGTGCCAAAATGTCCTCAATTCTCACTCTGCCTGTTCACGCCAGAATGTGGCACAGCTAAATGTATTTGCACATCCATGTTAGATAGGAGGTGCAGAAAGCCTAGTGATGTACTTGTGGGCTTTTTTTTTCCCTGCTTTGTTCCTCATAGTTGTCTCAAAAGTTCAACATTGTGAAGCCAGTTGGTCAACAGTGTAAAATCACGTATTCTAGCTCACAAAAGTGTAACTGCACAAATCATAAAGGCCGGTGAGGCTGAGCTCTCTGCGATAAAACCTCCAGAAGAACAAAGTACAAAAGAACCGCTCCCTACATCTTCAAGACAGAAAGGCTTATTAAGGTTTCATGCACACTCTTCCCGCACGTATGAACATTTAAATTCAGTAACAGACACACAAACAAGCCTCAAACCTGCACGGATCTGCACAGCGTGGATAATTCTTCTATCTCTTCCTTGCCATAGATAACAATATCCCACCACCTGTCCCAATGTCATTTTTTAGGTAACTTTAGGACCCCCATTACAATCAGTCATGATGGATGAACACACACGCACACACACACACACACACACACACAAATCCTTCTTAACCTTTACCAATCTCCCTCTCTTCCCCACCATTCCTCCCATTCCGTGTCCAGGCAGACTGCTATTCAAATCCACCTGTACCGCTTCACCTTCAACAACCTGCACATTTTTCTCTACAACTCCTCTTTTCTGACAGAACATTATGCTTCTCCCGTCGTTTCTTCTGCCTCTTTAATCCCCCAGCTTTCCCCCCCCCTCCCTCCCCCCCCCCCCCCCCCCCCCCCCC
>VUQK01003414.1:0-18321 GCA_015106715.1 Bujurquina vittata | reverse complement strand
CACTTTACAAAATAAAAAAAATAAACACAAAAATAAAAAAAAAAAAAAAAAAAAAAAAAAAAAAAAAAAGGGAAAAAAAAAAAATTTAAAAAAAAAAAAAAAAAAGGTTTCAAAACCAGAATTCACAAACCAGTGGGTGACTTTGTGGTTGGATGTCCATACAATAATATCTTCGCAATTGCAAACTTTATCTCTAGAGAAGTGTTCTCCTGCATTGCTGTACTTGTGTTTCAGTCTGTGTGTACAGTTTTTGCTTACCACAGCCTTGACCACCCAATTGATTTTTCCTGGCAGTCTGTGGGGATCTCATTTGAGTTTCCAAAACGTTCAATTTCTGTGAAATTACAGGCAAATCCCCAAGACAACAAACCAAGAGAACATAATTCTCAGACCAAACCACGGCCTCTCTCCAAGAGCACAGCTTAAAAGCAAACACTGGAGTCAGTTTTCCTGGTGAACAGCTGCAAGTTATGCCTGCATATTTACTGCACTGACCACTGGATGACTTCTCTGTTTCCAACTTGATATTTAACCCAATGGTGTAATAGCTAATAGGCTTACACTATATAATATTGTTTCATCTGTAGAATGCTAAAGTGTGTGGGTCTAAGATCTACAGCAGGGATAGCCACTGCTTCTTAACGGTGCTTCTTTTACTTGCACGATCTATGATGGGTCTGTGTGGCAGACAGGTGCAGAATGCCAATGAGGAGAGCAGTTTCTGTAGGAATGGCTCCATCAGTCCAGCATGCTGCAAGCCCACAAATCTAAACCACTATCTCTATGCAATTTCAGCTTAATGAGCTCAATTGGAACAGAGGTTCAGAGACAATATTGCCAGAGCAATTAGGTACAAATGGTTAGAGTATCACTGGATAATAATGAGACGTACCAGCTGAGTAGGTTCATTTTAGTATTTTGTGTTTGTGTCAGTGAAAAGTGGGGGTTCTGGACATGTTGTTGCACATTTTAGATATTTAAATTACTCTTGAACATGATGATAAGTTACCAAGCAAAAGGCATAGTCATTTTTTATGCTTTGAAATCAATTACAATTGCATTAAAATAAATAAAAGTGTAAAAAAAAGTTAATATTACAAAGGAAATAAATTGATTTAAAAAAATTTAACTTATGTTTAATTAAAGAAGTGCTGTAGAGAAAATAATCAAAATAATTAAAGACACATTAACTCATTTTAAAGAGAGTAAACTTTGTTTTACGGTTTTAAATTCTAGTCATTTTCAATCAGGTTTTTAACTTTTTTTTATTGAATGCGGCGTTTATGAATATGTAAATTATAGAATATGTGCAGATTCTTCTTGATTTATAGTCCTTACTTACACTTACGTATTACAATCAAAAGTTCACATAATACATATCAGGACATTTTTTTAAAAAAATCATCAGTAAGTCTTAAAATTAGCTCAACAACAGTACATGGCATGCTCCTTTGTGAATTTATTTATTCAACAAAAACTGAAGCAGTGTGTAAAGTACAAGCTTACTGCTTCCAGAGCCAGGTGCTGCTAATCAAATGCACTTTAAGTGGTTATCGGTGATGTGACCACCTCTATAAAAAGCACAAGATTTGGCAGTTTGTGGCTCTGGACATTCAGAAGAATGTTTACACATAGTCAAAGAGGAAAGACATCAGCAATGTTTATTTTATCAGGCTCTCATTGAAATACTTTCAAATTCAAAACTGAGTGTTATTGGAGGACATGACTTTCTTCATGACCACATGCTTCTTAACCTCACTGAGGCGCGGGATGGGCCTCATATTAGAATGTGTGGGAAATCACCAAAAATGTTCACTTGCCCTAAAAAGATTTAAAGAAGCAACTATTGCTACCCATCATTCTAGGAAGGGTTATAAGGGCATTTCCAAATAATCTGAAGTCCATCATTCTGCGGTCAGAAAGATTATTCACAAGTGGAAAACATTCAAGACAGCTGCAAATCTTCACGGGAATGGACGTCCCAGCAAATTCATGCCAAGGTCGGGTCATGCAATGCTCTGAGAAACTGCAAAAAAACCAAACAAACAAGAGTCAGACTCCACAGACCTCAGTTAGCGTGTTAAATGTTAAAGTGCAGGACAGTACTATTAGAGGAAACCGAACAAGTATGGCTTGTTTGGAAGGGCTGCCAGGAGAAAGGATCTCCAAAAAGAGCATGATGGCATGGCAGCATACTGTGGTGGGACCTAACAGAGCAACTTTATGAATGTTGAGTGTGCCAAAACGTCTCCATTACAATGTGACAGACTAATAAAGTCATACAGAAATTATTACTGCTAAAGGTGGTTCTATGAGCTGCCAAATCATGGGTGTACCTAGTTTTTCACACATTTTGGCTTCGTTAAATAAGGATGCAGCGTAATATGTCGTGCAGTTGTCCATCACAAGTTGCATATGAATAATTTTGGAACCTGGTGAGGACCAGATAATTTTTTCTTCACGACGTGTTTGTTGTGCAGATTTGAAAACATTCAGATGAAAAAAATAAAATTAAACATTTCTATAATTGTACTGACAAGTGGCTTGACCTAAAAGAACAAATGCACCCACGATGGCAAGAAAAATCTGTTTTCATCTCCTTTTGCTTTTCTTTTATCTACATCTTGAACTGCACACGAACTAAAAACACATTACTGACACACAACACCTCTCAATCTCTCATACACTTAAAATCTATACACCATGTAGGTGACGTTTACGACCACTCTTAAAGAACATTATAGTTTTGGCTTTTTGCGTGGGAGACAACTTATGTAGAGAGATGCTCTGCCATCTGGGACTCAATGAAACCTCCGACATGGAAGCTTTATTAAAGACCCAACAGGTGACAGAGGTCCTGGAGAGAGGGGCTCCATCAGCTGAGATGCCTACGAATAATATGCACACAATTCTCCATCTCCCTTGATCTCTATTTCTCTTGCCTTTACGCTCATTGATTGCTTTCATCCTGCAATAACCTCTTGGTTCGACCGCTTCCATGCTCTGCTATTGTCTCTCACTTCATTCATTCTCTGCTGAATTCCCCTTTCCTTCTCCTATCTTTTCGCATCTCTGCCAGCCGCCTCTGTCTATTCTTCTTACCTTCGCTCCCACAACACCTTTTACTCCTCTTGTAGCTTACCTTCCTCCTCTTTATCATTCTCATGCCCTCAGCTCTACCTTTCAACCCTCGAACTTCACGCTCTCCCTCGCTCTTCGGTCTTTTCCCTTGCCTTTTCTACTATTCTCCTTTTGGTTTTAATCTCTCTCCCTGCCTCTCCCCCTGTTCACGGTGTGGCTGTAAAGGTCAGGTTAGCTCCATGAATAAGCTGTAGATTTATGATGCTGTCATCTCCCAAGAATCACTGTGACCAGGGCCAAACAAAAACAACACCACAATAGACCGCAATAGATCGCCAGAACCCCATTCAGCAAACGCAAGGGTTATTAATGAGGCTACGGACCGGTGCGCTAGAGGTTGACGGAGTGGTTAAACCTGCAAGTAACGCGCACGCCCGTGCATGCAAAAGCACAAAAAGGGAATGCATAGAGATGTTTATGAGCAAACAGAGAAATTCACAAGAGCTGGAATCAAGGTGAGCATTTTGGTATGAACCAGAAACCAGCTGCACATGCTGAACGCTGGGATACACCGCTAGTCTACTAAAAATCACTGTATTAACATCATGGATCTCATTTAGATGTACAGTATAGTACAAGTATATCATTGTTTTGCATAATAGCCTAATTGTACGTGGATTAATTAAAACATATAAATATTGAAGAAGAAGACCTCTAACTTAGCCGGGGGAGCACTCCACTTAGATCCATTATTGAATTACTTTAATACATTGCCTTAAGGTGGAACAAGGTGAATCAAGCTATCTATACAACATTTTATGCAAAAGTCTGTTCAGCAGATTTGTTCCTGGGCTGTAAAATAATGCTGTTTTATCAAAGCTACTGGAAAAATTTTGTGCTGCTGTGGAGGGATGTGTTTCACCCAAACCATGTAGCTGACTGATAAAGCTAGTGGTAATAAGTAACAACTGAAACAGCAGTAATAAGCCGAAATACATAAAATACAGAAGCACTTGAAATATTCATCTTCTATCAAGTGTTTTGCAGTCTTGAGCAAAACAACAGGTGGTGTCCATGAACAGTGCTTGACCTTATAGCACCAGTGTATACTTTTATTTTCTGTTGTACACACAAAATTCTGGCAGATGAGTGCACCTGAAAATGCTCCTCTTTTTCCCCCTGCAAACACTGAAATATGTTTCTAAAACACAAACAACGAGATAACAACTGATAATGAATACCAAGGGAAAAAAAGATTACGAGTTCAACATCGGCAACAATTTACTGAATACAAACATTAAAGGAGGCAAATATAAACTAAAAACAGAATTTACATAAGTCAGCCTTTTCATCCTGTGCAGTTCAATCAGTCTCTGCAAATATTAACACACACACACACACACACATACAACCTCAACACCAGACACTGTGACAGACTGATGTCCCGGGGATATGGTCAAATGTTCTGCTTACTATATGCACAAAGGGATAAAGCCTTTTTTTGTGTGGATAAAAGCTTTTTTTTTGTAATAACATACAACAGATTAAAGTCTTAGCGCTGTGCTTTGGGAGAGAACTGTTTGTGCTTCCTTTGAACTATTCTAAAAGAAAAAAAAGATGGGATTTTCTTCAAAAACAGGATTGGGTAGTCTTTTTATGTCAGCACAATCCTATACATTTAAGGTATATTTTTAGGGAATTGTTTAAACCTCCAGAACATCTTCTGTTCACAAACCTTTAAAATGTGATTTAAAAAAAATCCTTAGAAGGCCCTGCAGATTTCCCCGCCTTGTTATGTAGTTAAGAGATGCTCAGACACTCGGATAAAATTACCCATCTACACCTCCAGTGAACCTCATTACTCCTGCTTCCTCACCCTGCTCCTGCACCCTCTTCCCACTACTCCAGCCTCCCTCTGTGGATATTTTCACTCTCCCAAGTGTTGGGTCACAACTGGGTCAACCTCTAGTCAACAGTCTGGATTAAAATTTCACGAGATCCCTGATGCATATTTCATTGTTCTATACCCTCTATCCATCATGCTACATCCTCCTCATTGCCCGTCTCTCCTCACCTCTCCTCTGCAGCCGTGATCTGTTCTCAGTCTCTAGAGTCCAGGTCTCACAGAAGCTAAATGGACTCATAATGCAGCAGTGAGTGAGATGCAGATAGCTATTAAGACACTTTTCCTGTCACAATGATAAATAAAAAGTAGCCCAATACTGCCTATTCGGAATGTTCAAAAAAGAAATAAAATGGCGGCATTAATAGTAAAGGTGATTCAGCAGGGTGTGTCTCATATTTGGAGGTTAGGCATTCGAGGCAAAAAAAAAGGTTACCCAAACAAAAAACAAAAAACAAATACCCTTAGAAAAACAGTCCTGCGTGGAAGAAGAAAAGCTTTTTTCATGAAGCTTTACTGCAGAAGCACAAAAAAAAAATTAAATCAATAACAAATTATTATTATTTTTTTAAATCTTAGATTCATAGCTGCACTCTGCTTCATAAATATACCAGGCATAGGTGCAGTCAGTCAGCCAGGCAGCCTTTCAGTTAGGTAGAAACAAAATACTTGAACAGGGCAGACATGTGGATGCTTAGTAGTTGCATTTATTTATTTATAGATGCATCTCTGTGTGGCGTTTGCATGTTCTCTGTGTGTCTGCATAGGTTTCCTCAGGGTGTGCCGCCTTCCGCATAAAGTTTAAAGAAATTCATATTAGGTAAATTAGTGATTCTAAATTGTCTGTGAGCCTGAATGGTTGCCTCTTCCTCACCTTCTCTCTGTGTTTGCCCTGTGATGGACTAGCAACCTGCCCAGTAGCGTAGCCTGCCATTTGCTCAATGTCGGTGTGATACTATGGTTACGAAGACGGATGGATAAACAGAGAGTATACTGAAATGGCACACAGACAAAACTGTTGACATGATGGCAGCAAATGAAGCTTAGAATAGAGTTTTCTACTTCTTATTATTCCAGTTTTGTCATACCGGAGTTGCACCGATGCCCTGCAAAAAGAAATAAGAGAAAGCAAGAATAGTTTTGTCCCAGTTATATGCAAAATGTCTTCCCAAACTGGATACATGGGAGAATAAAAGGCAGATTTTTGCACTGCTGTTGCATTTTATTTTTATAGAATAAAGTACCATTTTTCAGTTAAGAAGACAAATCAACCACACAGACATGCAGCAAGTCCTCCTAAGCCTGAGAAAAAGTTTTCAGTTGGCTTCTCGGCTGTGGGTTTATGCGTGAGGACTCGTTTTTAAATGAGCTTGAGCCTTTTTTTTTCTCTCTCTGATGTGTAAAATAAATATATTTCCAAAAAAAAAATGCTGATGTTGATGAGACAACTCAGGAGGAAAAAAAATTTTTGGAACATAAAGCTAAAGTTTTATATCTTTTTGAAGAATATTTTTTGCTTTCTTTCAGTGAAGTTTAATTGGCCACAACTTTCAGCAGTTGCTTGATTGATGTCTTCCAGCCCAGCACACACCATTTTTTGATAATCAGAAACGGTAAAGTATACCGACTTCTTGGTAAAAAATAGTAGGAAACCCAGTATGCACACTGTAAACTGGATGATGGGAAATTAGGACCCAGCGCTGGCCTTAAATTGGCACTACTTACAGAGCAATCCAGTGACTGGGGGATGCATTGGTTTTATAGCTTACAAATGTGCGCAGCTACAGGTACTGGGGTATGTGTGTCATCATTTCTTGACATGAATTACTGTTATAGGGTTGTTATCAGCTCTTTACTTATAGTAGTAGGGTAGTAATGTTATTTTATTTCAGTGCAGTGTAAGGGACTGTAAAGGGTGGGTGAAGATCTGAAGCCTCAACCTGAGAATTTTGCCTACTGGTAGCCACAAGGTAGCTACACTCTAAAGCAGACCCTGCTTTATTCTTTATTTTACTCTAACTGAACACGATGCCCTGCAGAAGAAGACTTGAAAGCAGCAGTTGAGACAAATTCATCAGGTGTCATCTTTCTACTGAAGTCTTACATCAAAATAAATGTGGGATCATTTTCCCAAAGCCTGACTCAAAAGTGAGTGATTTGTTTTCATTCGCGATGTTTCCGATCAGTTATGCAGTTTTTGGATAAAAACAAATAATTCAAAAATAAGGACTTTTCTAAGCAGCTTTCTATTCCTAGGTGGTTTTAGTTTGTGGGCAGATCAAAGTGAATTTTAGTGCGTGAGCAGGTATTCATGGTGTGTGTTCTGTCTTCTAGTAGCTGCAATTCCAGCAACATTAAAGAGACTGAGAGCCAGATTAGAATCAAGTATAACAGCATTTATATATTTTCTGCACCACAAAACGCACACAAGTACATTCCTGCAACAGTGCGATGCACAGTTTGTGCTTCATTCATTGGTTTTACTAAGGTATGCCTTCACAACGTTCACATATAAATTCCCCTAGCAGAGAATCTATACGGCACGTACAACATACTAAAAAATCAAAGAATCAGTAAAAATGTGATGTTTCTAGTTTCCTTCAAACTGGAACTCTAAACATAGCATGCTCCCGACCAAGTATTGTGGTCAGCATAAGTTACCGTGGGGATTTAGCCAGGTACAAAGAGACACAATTTCATGACACAGAAAACTCTGACTTTAAGCTCAACACAGCTTGCTTTATAGTACACCTCTCACGAGTCAAAGCAATAATTTATTCTTGGCAGGAAGAATACTGTTGAGATTGAAAGTAAAACTCTAAGCAGCAGCAGCAGCATTGTATCATTTTTTAATACTATTGCTATCAATTTGCCTATCCTCAGTTTCAAAAATTTAAATATGAAAGACAAGGGAACTAGAAGAGACATAAAATAATGGGTTTGAAGATATTTTCACACCCAGACTCCAGAGTAGCAGTGTGAGTCTGACTGCAGTTCTACCCGTGCAGTCCCACAGTGAAGGCACAGTAATGCCACACTGTTCAAGTAACATTTTACTTTGTTTTCCCAAATTCTGATGGGATCTCTTATCTTTAGCTTTCATTTCCAGAGGATTAGGAGTTCCCATGGATTTAATTGCGATCCCCTAAACCTCAGCATCCTCTTGTCTAACTCGGTCTCTGTGGGGGAATTCCCCCTCAGTGGTCTTGTGTGTCTTACCACAGCAAATCCAGTCTACCTGAGCTGTGCTGCTGTCTGCTGCTTTCTAGCCTCTGTGCTGCTGAACTCTGGCTGACCCGACAGTAGACTGGTTTAACCTAGCAGTAACCCCCGCACCCACTTGTCTCTTCACCCCCACAAGATCACCCAACCACGCCTGCACACACACACACACTTCCTCAAACCCAGCCAAAGTGCACAAACAGTCGGCTCTTTCATTCAAACGCCATGGCTGACTGGCAGAGTGAACTCCCTTGCACTAAATAAAATTCTCATCCATTTTTAATCACTTACAAAAGAAGCCGCAAAAGAGGAAGTGGAATGTGTGCCAGCTTCAAAATACGGTACGCAAACAAACAAATATAAAAGAGTATGTATAGAGGTAATAGCCTCAAAGCAGCATCAGGAGGCTTCAGTCAACAACACACAGTCAGCTGCAGGGAGGCTGGTGGCAAGCGCAGCATATGGCTCTTTAGAAACTGTAATGCTTGTGAATGGAAATCAGGCTGCAGATGTTTGCTGCGTCCAAACGCTCCCATGGAGTGTATTTAGTGGACAAGTTATAGCGGTTTTGTCAGGGCAAAAAAAGGAAACTTGTGATCACATGCTCAGTTCTCACCTCTTTGACAAGCACGTCCAAGCATGTGTCAAAATATCCAAACTGATCCAAATCATCCAATCCTAACTTTGTGAGGTCGTCCGTCAGCCACTTATTGCATGTTGGTGGGGTTTTTTCTGCGCCCGCAATGAAAGGCTTAAATCTAAATATAATCGTTCAGTCAATCACTCAGTCATATCTGCGAAGGATGCTTCATTTTCCTTTGTAGAAGAACATATCTTTTGAGATATACTCCTTTCTCCACTCACTGTCATCAAAAACAGGGGAAAAAAAAACTTGTCTCAAAGAAGGATGTTGTCAGGGCACTACATCTCAACTTGTCATTGGCTTTACAAAAAAGATAACGTGGAAACGGAAGCTCTTTGCACCTGATGGAAAAAAAAGAGCCTAAAACTTTAAAAGGAAAAAAGGGCACAAGCACAATGCTCTAAAAAGAAGAGAGCAAACTGACTGCAGAAGCGTGCATTAAATAAACATTACGGCAAAATGACTTCTAACTACAAACGTTAATGTTACACACGGCAGAAAATCTGAATGAATCAACCATTAGTTCAGCCATTAGCTGAAGACAAATTTGCCTCCTCATTGTCAAAGAATATGAGGCCTGATAGTGGAGAGAGAGGACAAAGGATCAGTGCAGTGTAATAGGACTCAAATAATACTCTTATATTTAATTTGTGCGTGCGTGGGGAGCATTTGTCAAGTGCAAGAATGTGAACAGTATTTGCAAGTATTTGTTTTTATACAGTATGTGTGTGTGCATGTAGTGTGTATGATCGTGCGCATACTTGTTGTGGAAGTGCACTAAGAGCATTACATGGCTGAGCGCTCTGCTGGCTCCCAGCAGGGCTTTTAGGCAACGTGGTATCCATCGTTCTTGTCTCGTAACAAACCAAGACACACGCTCTCACACCTTTCCTGGGTCGTTGTGAGGTTGCACTTCTCTGTGTTGCTGTGTGTTGGTATACACAGTCACACACATGAATTCGAGCCTTTTTGAGTGACGGCTTGCTCTTTTCTGCAGCATAAACCTCTCGTACAGAGTGGTCAATCAAGATCAAATGAGATCCAAATCTGCAGCGCGCTGCTGCAGTCTTTTATTGAAGTCAGCACAATAAATGAACTAATTTCTAAAATAGTCTAAGAAAAGGATTCCTGTTGTGATCAGTGCCTCGTTTCATCGACACAGTTGTTAGCGTCAAGGGCAAAACTGAAGTGACATCTGCACCACAGTCTGCATAAAATTAGAACAGTGATGGAAAACAATGACTTTGGTTGACAAATGTTTCATAAATATTCTGAACAGGATGAAAGGATTTCAGATCCACATAATAATACTAATAAAATAAGAAAAATACTGACATAAAAAAACTAACAAGAATCCAAAGAGTGGTAGTGTTGCTTGCCTTTCTTGTTTCGGACATTTTACATCAGCGACGGGCGAGGGTTAGGCCGTGCAGAGTCTGCAGACTTTGCTGACATGCAAATTCTGCATCTCTTACTATTTCATCAATAATACATCTTTCATGTTAGCTTAAAAGTTAAAACTGCTTTAATCAATATCACATTTGATCCATGTTACAGCAGGCTCTGCAGCCCATCTTACTCCCCTTCGTCGTCCTATTCTAAGTCAGCCGGACCAGTCATGCGAGCGTGTGTGTGTGTGTGTGTGTGTGTGTGTGTGCTTGATTGCTGGACTGGAGACAGGTGCCCTGAGCTGGAGCAGAGCCTCACCAGCTGCACCTTGTCAGTGATCAAGCCTTTTCAAAGCACTCACCGCTTCCACCACCGCCTTGCCAAATCATAGTCACCTCTAAAGTCAGTGAAATTGCAGTCAAGCCATGTGATTAATTACATCTTGGTAGTTTTTATTTGTTTGTTAGCTCCGTTTCTGCAGCATCTCCTTTTGCTTTCCTTGCTTCTCAGGAATCTCGCGCTACTCACCAGCCCAAGTAAATTGCAGCTCTCCAGGCTCCTCAGCCTCTCACCAGCTTACCTCAAATAAATTACCCTTTACCTGCAACCTGCTTCCTCTTGTTTTAATGTTCACTTTTGGGATCACCAGTTCTGTAGAATACCTCCAATTACAAAAGTGTAATGGAAAAAGTGTTTTTTGTAGTGTCAGATCCACAGGAAAAAATGTGAGCCACCTCTCTAGCTCTTCTCAACTCTGCAGAACAGTTTAGTGCCTTTCAGTAAATTATTTTGGTTTTACTGCCAACAACTTTGAAAAGGAAGTAAATATTGGAACTACTATATAATCACCAGACTATAAATATTACTCCAAATGAATGCTAATTTTCCTCTTTTATGCTGTAGCCATTAAAGGTTCTGCTGATGTGCCCCTAATGTGCACTTAGGGATAATATGTCAGTGCTGTCGTTGCTGCTATTGCAAACCTAGGCTGTATGGAACATTTGTGAAGTAAAGCCAGTGCAGAAGTGCCTTAAACCTGCATTTTATATATTGGCCGGCAGAGGGAGACTCCTCTGGTCGCAAAAAGATGTTTGACTGAAGAAGTCTGTGAGAAACTAGTCTTAGGCTCACTTGCTCTCTGACCTCAGTAAAGACTTTGCTGATGAGTTTACTGGCTGAGCTGCTGAATAAGAAATACTGAATGCAACTTGATGTTCATTTTGTAAATCCCTGTCTCCATTTGAGTAATAAAGGAGGATAAATTAGGGTATTTTTTTTAACTCGGGCCTTGCTTGAGACTGACAAAGTTTTAGCCAGCTAACGCCTTTTGGTTTCTCAGTCAGATTCATCCCTCTCTTGCAGCATCTGGCTTCAAAGATTGCAACTCTGAAAATAGTCAGCTCAAGCCCTCAAAGCAGAACTAACAAGTGGGTGACGTTGGTGGCTAAAGTGCTTTGACTAGAAAAAAAAAATTAAGCAACAATTGTAAATAACTTGGAAGCAACAAAGAGCTGGATTTTATGAGTTTTTAAAAAAGCAGAATTTTAATAACTTTTCCGTCTTGTGCATCTTTTTACCTGCTCTCACCTATTGGAGGCCTCAAATCGAACTGGCTGGCCAGAAGAACCAGTTTCATAATATAAAATACCAAAAAAATTTAATGAAACTTTTGAATGATGCGTTATTAATCCTGAATTTTTCTCTTGTGCTTTTTGCATGCAGCATGCAAGAAAAAAACACCAACCCTCCAGAATATTCCTGTGAACATCTGATTTTTCTTTGTTTTGATTTTTTCTTTTTTTGGGGTGGGGGGGGTGTCCTTTATAATGTACATATGTTTGGGGAGCTGGTTTCGGAGGAGTCCCAGTCATAAATCTTCCTATCTTTGTGTGCATCTCATTGTTAATTGATCTGAGATGAAACAGCAGTTCTTCTGAGTCAGATTCATGATTAAATACATTCCCCACCCTAACGGTGCCTGATAAAATGGAATATGTAAGCGCTGCCACTGTCACACGATGCACGCGGTCCCCAACGGGAAAAAACGCCAATTACAGATGACAACAAACACAGACCTAAACCCAGGGAGATTGCTCCCTGCTGTGAAAGATGGAACAGAATTCAGTGCAGGTCCTAAGAATGGCTCTTATTAAAATGCTCAAGACAGATTAGAATGAAAAGAGAAATTCTGCCCTTTGAAAGATGATTAAAATGAATACAGAATCGCTTCTCTGAATGCTATGCAGCATACAGTCGCACTGCTCAGACTAGCCTTTTAATATTTAAAGGGAGATGTGTGGAATCCAGAGCTGAGGAAAAAAGGGCGAGGGTGAAGTGGGGAAGGAAGACGGGTTTGAGGGATACAGCAGAAAGGGAAGCAAATGCTTGAGCACGAGTGAAACAAGAAAAAGAAAGGGCCAGAAAGAAGAAGAGCAATGCGTGCAGCCAGTGTTATTCGTTTTCATTTGAACCTCTGAACCCTGAATGACTTCCCATGGGTCGAAACTGCTTGTCAGCGCTGTGTGTGTGTGTGTGTGTGTGTGTGTGTGTGTATATGTGTGTGTGTGTGTTTGTGTGTGCGTGTGTGTGTGAGAGAGAGACAGAGAGAGAGAGAGAGAGAGAGAGAAAGAGAGTATGAATATCTTTGTCATGAAATGTACTTAATGATGTGGGTGAGAAGCTGCCAGAAGCTGCCAGAAAGACCCAGGGGACCTGAAGCCCCCCATGAGCTCTGAAGGCCTGAGGCCACACATCTCGATGGGAACCATTTACACACCCCAGAAGAAGAAGGAGGGAGGCCCTAGACAGAGCCCTCACGGACAAAGTTCAAGAGCCTCAGAGAGCCAGGGGTAACATGAAGCCCACCCTGCTGGAGACCACCCAGCATGAGCCAAGAACATTGTCACCTGACATCCATCATGGGTTGCTTTGCACTCCGAAGCTAAGGCAGCATCCTGCTTTAAATGTGAGCTCTTGTGCAAATGTAAATGCTTAGTGTGTCAGAGCAGAGACTGAGGGACTGTGGTTCCAGTTTTTCCTCCTCGTGAGCCTCTGAACACCATTGTTCTCCTTTGCAAATGATATCTAATGACAGGCATTGCTCTTGACTGTGATGATGAATTCACTTTCTGTCGCTGCAGCTCTCTGTGTCTGAGTGGCAGAGCAGTTGCTGTCAGAGGAAGTAAACAGCTTGAAACAAAGGCCCTAAAGGCCTCTCCCGGGAGATGTTGGGATGTTTAGTTGGAGGGGTGGCTGACTGGTGCTTTGCTGTGTTGCCTGATAAAAATCACATGTTTACACTGTTTTGAGTCGGATTTAAAGATGTGAAATCTATGGCGCATATCAAAAGGCACATTAAAAGGTTTTGTTTACGTCAGCACATGTGAAACAAGCTTCTCTTCATTCCTGAAGGACATCTGTGGGGCAGTCACTGCTGTTATACGTAACAAGGAAAGTTAACAGGTTACCATATTAACAGGTTTGGGGCCAACGACTGGGTTCATAGGGGTGTTCACTACTTTTGACTTTACTTTTAGATTTCACCTTAAAAACTGTTCACCTTGCCTTGTGTGGTTTCAGCATGTGTGACTGCTTGCTGTTATTATTTTGATATTCTGTATTAAGACATTGGACCTAAAAATCACACAAAAACGAAATCTGAGCAGAAAAAGGTTTTTACCTTTACATACCACAAACAAGTTTAATGAACTGTTTTTACAACATAAAACAAAAAAAGTTGTAGTTTGTACATAAAAGTTTATATTAACAACAGTTTCTATTAAAATGCTGGCAAGGCTTCGGCCATTTGTTGTACAACTATTTACAGTTTTTACAATCAGGCGTCACAATAAGACGCACGTCACAGGCAAAGCTCACCATCAGTGTAACGGTTTCTTTCACACAGCAACCAAATGCCACAGGTAATTTGTTTTGATTGGTTGAAGTGGTGCATTTTTGCACCAATAAGAAAAGGGATGTTGTGATTTCTTTTGTTTTTGAGCTTCCTCATAAGCACTTCCTGCTAGCGAATATCTCATCTTTACCTTTTAAAATGTCGTGGTTGCTGAGGAGCAGCAGCTCTCTCTGGCAGAGGGCCTGCACATGATCATGTGTACATCGTAAATTCTGATGCTTCAATATTAAATGTTCTATTTTTCCAGGTATTTTTCCTTCACAATAAAAGAACACATTAACAGGAGCCACAGTTAACCAATACATTGAATTGTATTAAACAGTTGCAAAGTTAACAGTAAGATTCTAATTGTTCACTATACCATATGAGAATAAAACAAACCAAAATGTCCTTCAACCTCTGATCTCAGATTGTGTCTCAGTCCTTTCAGCTTTGATCTTCAGACAAACCAACTCACTGGATGCATCCTGTGAGTTTTAGTGACATCCATAAATTTAAACAGCTTTGGATTGTAGGATTGTGGTGTTTTACAGGCTTGGAGATGACAACCTGGCAAGATTTCCAACACATTCTCTTAAAAGGGATAGCATTTTATTTTTGTTTCTGTTTCAGAATTATTGTGCAATTAAAAATCTCTAAGCATTTCTAGCATACTTGTGAGCATTGTTTTACAGGGTTTTATAACCAGCCATACTGTACAGGACACTGCTGTGTAACTGTCAAAGTTATAAAAAAAAATGGAAACTGTGCGAGGAATCGTATCATGTGTCCAAAAAAGGTGTTTCTCATGAATGTGAGGATCTGAAATGTGTCGTTTGTGGTGTGGAGAGCATTGAGGGTCATATTCATCATGAAAATGAGACATAAATACATAAAATAGTTTATGATTTCGAAACATTTGTAGATCAGGATGGTGAATATAAGCCATTTTTGGTATGTACAAAAACCAGTGTGCCATGGTGTGTAACTGCGTTGAAGCGTTTCTTTCATATTTTAGAAGGCCTTATTTTAGAGGTTGTGTTTTCTTGGTGTATAACTCAAAAGTTTTTGATTCCTATTTAATATTAGCAGTAATGGCTCAACAAAGTGTAAAGCAGCATATAATAATGCAAGGATGGAGAGTTATTTGTTTCACAGAGCCTGATTCAGAAATACCAAAGGCTTAATACCTAAGGCTCTAGGTTTTGAGGATAAAATTAAAGGGTGATTCCCACACTCCTTTAGCTGCAAAGTAAATCTGTCATATGTAGGACCTTATCCACCCGCATCTCCTTACGCATGATTACAGAGGGGCAGAGAGACTTTTTTAAGCGGTTTCAACTATAGCAAAGAATCAGTGCTATACTGCCTACATGATGTTGAAATACTGGCCCAGGGCTGAGGCATTTTCAGAACAGGCTTCATTGAAGTTGCAGGGGCTGACCCCTTCACAAGGTCAACTATTGCCTCTGCATGCATCAACACATTTCTGACCCTCTTTATGAATGCAAATTCTTTAGCTATAACATCCCCAGAGCTTATTAGGCATCAGTCATTTAGTCATTTTCCTCATCATCAATCCAATGGTTTGAATATGAGGCGCATTGGAGGGTATTTTTATACCCTCCAATGCGCCTCATATTCAAAGCATTGAGGCTACAACAGCCAGATTACAGAGATTAAAAAATGCAGGTTCCCCTATTCATGTGATTGGGGAACAGCTCTGAAGCACATTGAGCCTCATGTTAAAGCGTTCTTAAAAGCTTAAACCCTCCAGAACCTCTACACCCTAGAGAGGCCCTTTTTTTGGGGGGGGGGCAGACTTTTCTGGCTACATTAAGATATACTGTATCTGAAAATGAAGAGATCCATTATGTGGATTTGACTTCTCTCTATCCTTTTGTGAATGCTAGTAAGCCACACCCTCTAGGTCACCCAGTGCTGACATATAAAGACTTTCAAGACAAAAAACTGTTTTGGCCTCTAAGAGCTGTAGTACAACCACCACGTGGCTTGTTTTTCCTGTGCTGCCCTCCAGAACCAAGACAGGGAAGTTGGTGTTTACGCTTTGTAGAACATGTTCAGAGGAAAACATACAAGACTCGCCATGTATGCATATGAGGCCAGGGCTTTGGCAGGAGTGTGGGTGTAACAATGCTATTCATAAAGGTTACAAGATAATTAAAATCACAGAAGTTTGGCACTTTGAAGGAAAAAGCAACACGCTGTTTAAAGAACATTTTAAAAGGGAAACAGGAGGATTCGGGATATCCTCCAGATGCCGTTGATGAAGCTAGTAAAAAAAAAAGCTGCATTGAAGACTAAGTAATCAGGGCATCGCCTTAGAACCTGATAAGATGCAGTTTAATCAAGCTAAAAGGCAAATAGCTAAACTGTGTTTAAACAGCCTTTGGGGAAAGCTTGGGCAGAGAAACGATTTAACTCAAACCAAACTAGTCAGTGAGCCTGAGGAATTTTTCAACTTTATGTTTTAATAGAAATATGATGTAAAACATTTCTCATTTGTCAGTGATCAGGTAGCACTTGTACAGTGGACACAAAAGGACAAATTCATGCCACTAACCCTAGCTGCAGCATTTTGGATCAGCTGAAGGCTTTTCAGGGAGCTTTTAGGACAGCCTGATAATAATGAGTTACAATAGTCCAGCCGAGAAGGAATAAATGCATGGATTAGTTTCTCAGCATAAGTCTGAGAAAGGATGTTTCTAATTTTAGAAATATTGGGCAAATGGAAAAAAGCAGTCCTACATATTTGTTTAATATGTGCATTGAAGGACATATCCTGGTCAAAAATGACTCCAAGATTTCTCACAGTGTTACTGGAGGCCAAGGTAATGCCATCCAGAGTAAGTATCTGGTTAGACAACATGTTTCTAAGATTTGTGGGGCCGAGCACAAGAACTTCAGTTTGATCTGAATTTAAAAGCAAGAAATTTGAGGTCATCCAGGCCTTTATGTCTCTAAGGCATTCCTGCAGTTTAACTAATTGATGTGTGTCATCTGGCTTCATGGATAAATAAAGCTGAGTATCATCTGCATAACAATGAAAATTTATGCAATGCTTTCTAATCATACTGCCAAAGGGAATCATGTATAATGTAAATAAGATTGGTCCAAGCACAGAACCCTGTGGAACTCCATAATTAAATAATAAAAAAGGCTGAGTCTTTATTTCAGAGTAACATTTTATATCATCTGATATCATCTGTGGTCACAGATGGGCCAGCTAGGTTTGGATAACTTTGTTTCATCCTATTGTAAATAAAATAATTTTAAAACCTTATCTTGTACATACTTAATATCATTGTCTAATATGAAATGCAAAAGAAGTAATAAAAAGGGGGAAATCCTTTTTCACAGCAATGGAACTTTGTTAACATTTAAAATGTTAACATGACTTCTTAAGAGCTGCAGTGAAGTTTTGTACACTTCCTCGAGAAATACCTGTATCTCTGATAACCTTGGACTGCTTTCAAGCAGAACATTATTAAATAAAGACATATACTGGAGTTCATTTTGCATTCTCAAATACACCTTTGAGCTGAGTAGCACTGGGAAATTTAAAACTCATCAGTCTGATAATTTCGCTTCTGGAAGACTGTAAACTAAGTTGCTCGCTTTAATGTAGCTCCCTGCATTTGTTCCAGTAAGTGCTGCACTGTGGAGTGCTGCCCAGAGACAAATGGGTTAATATATGCAGGTCACTCAACAGTGAAATTAGTAAAATGCTGGAGGTGCCACTAATGCAAAGTGTGACTAAAATAACCAAAAGCTGACATGGCTCATGTAATTCACCAGCTTGCATGTTTTGTCTTGTCTTTGAGGAATATAAGCTACTGCATAAATATGATATTTAAAGAGCCTGGCAAAAGCAGCCTGTCTTCATCACTCTACACATGTGCTCACAATTGTAAAGTGAAGTTGCAAATGACTTTGTAAGCTTTTACCTCGTGGTTTACATGGAGCATTTTCCTTCAGTGTTCAGTGGACCTGCTGCTGTAAAAATAAGAGCATTTTCTTTCACAGAAGAAGAGCATATTTAGAGCATATTTTCATTTTATAGGTGTTGTAACTTTTTAAATAAAAGCGTAAATTCAAATGAAGGCATATGATTCATTATGATACATCTGTGCAGCAACAGAACTTAGTTTAAACTCACCATGCTTTTCT
>VUQK01003413.1:18026-35844 GCA_015106715.1 Bujurquina vittata | reverse complement strand
AACGACAAGGCAAAAATGTCACAATCTGTAGTGAGTTACAAGCCACATTACAGCGAGAATTACGTTTCCCGAGTTATTTTTGTTGTTGTTGTTGTTGTTGTAATTAGGTTTGTTTACACAGCCCTCATTCACAAGCATCTTTAACTGAATTCACATATTGTGTAACATTTTATGCATACCATACAGATATTGTACCACACTGCATCAGATTGCACATTGGTTTAGTGAGCCTTGGTGCCCTTCAGATAAAGGGATTTTAAAGAGTGACACTGTATTGCTGTGCACTCTATCTCTCTATGAAAAAGTGGATACAAAGTTCAAAACAGAGAATCCCATCACTGTAGAGGTCAAGATTCTCCCCCTCCCCCTTTAAAGTCTACTCTTCCCCATCAGTGTTTGCGTTAACATGGGTGTTCTGAGCTGCTGTAGCAAATATAGAGCACTTTCAAACCAATAATAGTCAAAGTTGCCCTTTAAAGGGATTTGTGTCTGATTATTTTAGGCCTCAACAAGTCATATTTAAAAAAAGATTGAGCCTGAAAAAAATGTTATACCTTTCCTTGTTTTCAGTGGGGTTTGAAGTCTTTTTCAAGTGCAACTTTCTGTCCTCTGATTGACGTCATACCCGGCCAGTGGTTCACTCTAAAATAGGTCTCATGGCTAAGTTAGGAAACTCATAGCATACTGGAGGAATGTTTAAAACAACAAACAATGTAGCTGGCTCCAATTCCTTTCTTCACATGTTCAAAGAGGTTCTTTTCAAAGGGTAGCTGGCTCAAGTCAGCACTTCAGTGGATGTTGCTAAAATTTGCCCAGCTCTTTGCGTGGTTTGATCACATGAAAAATTATCAAAGAGATCTCAGCGGTTTATGTTCCTGTGTGCTGTTGACCCACGTGTACCGAAGAATCACTTGAGCTGTGTGAATGGTTTTATTTTCAGCCCAAGTAGCACTTCCAGACCCACTCCCAGATTATGAGTCCAGAAACTGTTATGATTGGCTGGAGCGTCCATAATTATCACATACTTGAGTGCCTACATCCAAAGACAATAGTCATATGTCTCCCCCGGTAGCCGTAAATCACACCAGGAATGTGCACTTGAAGCCTCAAAATTTTGCACTTGTCAATTTTAATGAAAATGTCTCCTAATTCTGCATTAAGTAGATGAAGTATTCATCCACTGTTTACACATGATGAGTATTGATGCTTCAAATACTCCATCGCTCTATTTGTTCACCTGACCACTATTGTGTGGACAGCATATGGTTTTCCGTATTTGCTCCTCGTGATGTTGGCCAGTCGTAATCCATCAGTCCACAGCTGAGTATCCACCCATGCAGTGTTTAAACAGCCAGGGAAGATTTATGCTTCTCAACCTGTTGCTTTTCAGCATTTTAATTCAGAAAACAGTAACTGCTTTCACATCTACAGTGCTACCCAGACTTGGCATTGACATTTTGAAGTTGCTCTTACAGAAGTAGCATCATCTAACTACTGTCTTTCTTACCTTTTTTAGTTTCAACAGATCTTATGCTAAAGTATATTCTCTACAGTGTGTAATTGCATGTAAAGAAGTGTTTTTTTCAAGTAGTAATTAATAGTAAACAACAACAGCACATTAAAAGAGTCCGCGTAATGTTTTACTGTGTGCCAGTATTGGAAAGTACCAACTTCTACAACTGATGGTAGTTCAGCTACAGTGAAGCCAGTTTGGTGAACTAAAGCTAGAAGTTTTAAACTGCTTTCTAAGTAAAAAGGTCAAATTGACAACATACATGTGATTCAAAATTACCACAAAATAAATTATGAAAAAGTCACTCTTCATCTAAAGATGACACGTACGTCATAGATCGTACCAAAAAACAGGAGGTATTGCAATTTTGTATTTTCTAATTTGTTTTATATAATGTTCAGTCTTTTTAAAATGCAGTCTAGTTTAAAGATGTGTGAGTTTGCTTGTTTCATTTTTGTTTTTGTTTAGTTTTATTTGGGATTCCAGTGAGTTTTTTTTAATTATTACTATATGGAGGGCAGGAGCAAACTTTAAAAAAAAAAAAAAAAAAGTTGATTATTTGTTCTTAAAATTTGCCAAACTGACAAAACATGGACATTTTCTGCAAATTTTACATTAGTTAGGTTTTTTTTTTGTTTGTTTTTAATTTCACTAAAATGCTTTATCACACCTGCTATCAGAATTTTGTTTAGTTTTAGTTCACAGCTCATCACATTTTTTTGTTTTAGTTACTGTAGAGAAGTAAAGTAAAAAATAAATAAATACATTTTAAAGGACAAAATTTTGCGTAGCTTCATTTGTTAACTACAAGCAGTGGCAAAAAAGTAGCTGAACTACTTGAATTACTAACATTGTGCTACCTCTTCCTCTGCTAGTGGCAAATCAGATAATAATGAAGCCGGTAAGGATGTATTTATTGTAATGTGTCATGTTCTACTTGCTTTGTGTGCCCAACCAATCTCATAAAACGTTTAGAATTATGTGAAGTCTGAGCTTCAGCAAAAGCATTCACACAGAATGTGATTGTCTGTGAAGACTATCTGGTCAGATCTTAAAAAAATGAATCTAATTTTGATACAGGCACTTCATTTTTATTTACTTTGTGATTTCTGTCTTTACAGATGACACATCCTCTAAAGAAGTCAGCAGGGTAGGATTTTACTTTATTTTATGAGCACATACTTATATGCAAACACACATGAACCTTCGCAGAGTCACATGTAACAGATATGTTATAACAAATTATCCAGTAATTGTAAAAATGGCTGTAAGACCTGCACACACTGAAACAGTTGTTTGTTCTTGTCCTTACTTTATTTAGTATAACATCTTTGTGTAACTTTGTGAGAGTCACTGTGTGTATGACATAAATCAGAATAATATGAATCAGAAAACAAATGGATGTTTTGCTGCATCGTAAATGCGTGTGACACAGTTCTTGGGAAAGTTTGAAAGGTTGGACGCCTCTTGAGACACATACTGCATGTTCACACCTTTGTCATTCACGCCATTAGAAGACAGGGTGTCAGTATCCACAGTGGGGCCATGACGCTGAGGAGAAGGAACTAGCACACACACATACGTAGGGGGAAAAAAAAGAGGTCCACTTGGCCCCTCAGTGCGTCAGCCATACGTCTGTGCAAACAGGATGTGGGAGGATTGAAGGCGTCTCATGGGGGAGGGTTTCTAGTACGCCACTCTTCCTGCTGTCCTGTCCTCGCCCTTATGGCAAAAGCAGAAATAGACCGCTCTGTTGCCCCGCACTAGCCAGGAGGTTTGCCTCTTACATAACCACAGTTTTAAGCTGAGGCTGACCAGCACAGCTCGCCAGAGCTCTAATCAGAACTGTGGGGCTCCGGTGGCCTCCTTGCAGAACTGCAGGGGGATCCCTGAGCCCACGTATAAGGGTGGGGCGGGGAGTAATGATGAATGGCTTTGTCTTTGTGAATGGCAGGAAATTAATCCTCTTTCATTCAAAAAGGGAAAAGCTGTTATTTGACCTGCAGTAACTTTAGACTGCATGCGGCACAGAATGCAGGTTGTTGTCAGGATTTTCTGTGTCATTGCTGAATTTTGATATTTAATCTCAGTGTTTGTGCAAGACTGTGCAGATCCAATTTTTTCGTGTCTTGTGTCCGGCAGTACCGGGACACAAATATGCAGGGTGTGGTGTACGAACTCAACAGCTACATAGAGCAACGCCTGGACACTGGAGGAGACAATAAACTCCTGCTCTATGAGTTGTGCAACATCATCAAAACAGGTAAAAGCAGAAATCAGCCAGATCCTGTCAGCTTCAGTTCAAATCACACTGCAGCCGCAACCCAAAAGTGACGCTGACTTTTTAAGAGAAAATTTCTGCTCGACTGTGACTGATATTTGCAAAACCTCTGTCAATGAGGAGGGGGTCAAATACTTTGGATAGCATTTCAGCAACTTAATTGCGGAGGAAGTTAGATTGTCTCTGCTGAACAAGCTCAGAAGTATCAGGAAGTTTTGTCAGTTCAAAATCAAATTTTGTGCAAATGTACTTTCTTAACACCCACTGTGGTAAACCCCACCCACATGCTGATCCAATAAACACAAATAAGCATAAGAATTATTTGCAAATTAGCAAAGCAAACCAAATCATGTTTGTCACTTATTGGCCAATAAACTAGAGAATTGAGTTATGTAAACATTTAAAAACAATCAGTCTTTTTTTAATTTTTATGTATTGATGTGTTATTTGTTCCCGTTTGATATTATGACTCCATCTTGATGACTGTGAAAACATCATAAGCCGTGATGCAAAGCTTAACTCTCTGCGTTTCATATTTCCAGTGAACTGAATGGAACCAAAAAGGTTCACTTTACCCAAACCTCACTTCTCATTAACTTCTTGATCACTTGTGCACTGACTGATCCACCAGGCTCTCTGTTTCCACATTGTATGATAACGTGACCTATATATCGTAGTGAAATAGGACTGGAAAGGAGGACTGGGAATGAGATGCACTACATGGCAGTCAAAGCTTTTGGTCAGAGTACCCTTCTAGTTATGTAGGACATTGTTAATAGATTGGTATTAGATTATAACTGGACTGTGGCCTCCTTGTCATTTTTTAAAATCTTTTTGTTGTCTTTATTTTTCCTTTTGTACCTGACATTTATTTATTTGGGTTTGATTTGATTTATTTGAGACAGGCAGGAAGGGTGTAGGCAGAAGCAACGGCTTATATGCACCTACCCCTCATAACACAATGTTCAGCCAACCACAAATTGACAATGCCACAGAAAAAAGTATTTCATAATTACATTAATTTCAAGTAAATCAAATGTCTACATATTTCTTAACTATAACATGTTTTTTTTAACAAATACACATGACCTGTGTGTCTCTTTTTTTCCTGCAGCAACTAAAGCTGATGGATTTGCACTTTACTTCTTGGGAGAATGCAACAATGTGAGTGCTGAATTCTTTTTTTTTCACTGATACATATGTGTATATATTTTTTTCCTCCAGTTCTGCCTTACTTCCTGTTCTTGTCTGTTCTTCTCCACAGAGTTTATGTTTATTCACTCCAACGGCAGCCAAGGATGGCCCTCCAACCCTCATCCCCTCTGGCCCCATCGCATTTGGGACAACCATTGCCGCTCATGTTGCCAAGACTCACAAAACAATGCTAGTAGAGGACATCATGGGGGTATGTATCAACATTTCCCTGCATGTAATGTAAAAATAAATAAATGTATGACACAATAAATAAATTAATATTATGTTAAATGATCAACTGTGATATTAAAAATACTGTAGGCATTCATTATGTAATTATTACAATGTCATTTAAATAGGTAATTGTTTGGATTTGCCATTTTATTAATGTAATCTGTATTAGTTCCTCTATTTATTTACTTTACCACTGATTTTTTTTTTCGATTTTTAAATTAATGTAGTCCAATTTATGTCCTCCATTTATTTTCTCTTATCTATGCTTTTTTCTTCTCGTGTTTCCTTTAATATTTCTGCTTCGGTAGACTTTAAAGAAGTCTTAACTTTATTCTAAGGTGTGTGTGTGCGTGCATGTGTGCTTGCGTGTGTTTGTGTGAAAGTGAAATTCTTAAGAAAACAAGCACATGAGACACATGTGGCACACTGTTCATGGCAACAGATTTAGAAACAGGGATTTCTTTGTCATCTTCATCAGTTAATGCACCCTGTGCAGTTCAGGTGATTTTTGCCGGTCTATGTGTTGCAGGACGAGCGATTCCCCGACGGCACAGGGCAGGACTCAGGGATCCATGTTCACTCTGTCCTGTGCCTCCCCATCGTCACTGCCATCGGGGACCTCATTGCCATCCTGGAGCTTCACCGGCACTGGGGCAAGGAGCCCTTCAACCTCAGCCACCAGGAGGTCAGTCTGACCCAGACAAAACACACCAAGAGTGGGAGGCTGAAGCAAGGCTCACAGAACTACAGTTAGCCTGGTATTACCCTTAATCTGGATCTGTTTAAGATCTCTGTTAGCTTTGTGGGCTTCATTTTATTGTGGAAAATATATAAAAGTGTATTTTTGTCTCCAAGGATTTTCAACCCGATGAAAAGCATTCTGTAAACAACAGTGCAATGAGCTGGAAAATTGCTTAACATATTCAGGCTGCTGAAGCAGGTGTAGGCAGGATGCAGCTTTAAAGAAATTTAAAACGCAGAACTTTTGCTTCCTTTTCTTCTCAGCGCACTTTAAATCATATGACACATTAAATCACGTAGGTCTCATTGTAAACTATGGTTTGGAAACAGATCCCAGTAGATATAACTGATACATGAACTGTTTGTAACATTCGGTTTGTTTTCATCTAGTCTAAAGTGTCTCAAAAAGCAGCTACTTGCGTATTTACACATAAGCATTCTAATAGACACTATTGTTTTCAGATTTTAAATGTTCCGTTGTGTTTATTGGCTATATAAAACTGGCTATGTATAACTATGTTTGAAGGTAGGTAACGTACAGTGTAAACAACTGCAAATCATTAGTGCTGAGAGTCACTTACTCGCTTTTTAGAGCTGCAGAGTCCTGCTATTATTTCTTACGAGTCTGTTGCGAAGCATGTCTCCTTTTAAATTATACATAGCCATCGAAGTGCCCCATTCAGTGGTGGCATGATGGTTAGAGCTGATGTCTCACAGCTAGGTCTGGGTTCAAATCCACCTTGGCCTGGGCCTTTCTGTATCGAGTTTGCATGTTCTCCTTGTGTTTGTGTGGGTTTTCTCCAGGTACTCTGGTACGTCCTCCCACAGTTCAAGGACACGCCGTTAGTGGGGTTAGGTTAATTGGTGATTCTAAATTGCCCATAGGTGTGAATGGTTGTCTGTCTCTCTGTGATAGCCCTGCAACAGGCTGGCGACCTGTACAGGGCGTACCCTGCCTCTCGCCCTATGACAGCTGGGATAAGCTCCAGCCCCTCCGTGACCCTGAACAGGATAAACAGAAATTGATGGATGGATGGAAGAATAGCCATTGAAGGGCTTTTCCATAACGTGTTCAGCTTTTATTTTGCTTTTATTTTATTTGTTTTTTCTTAAATGTTAACATACAATAGAGATGCAGCAGGTTTGAGTCTGTGCTCCCAGAGTTGCACTGAATTAGTGGGGGTAATTAGCTCTTCTGTGATTAAGAGAACAGATAATTAGATGTGTTGTAGTGAGAAAATGTGATAAGTACAGATTAAAGTTGCACAGTTTTTCCTAATGTGTAAATTGCAATAGTGTTTTCACTGCAGTTCTTTGGAGCTAAGCTTTGCTTTCTTTTCTAGGTTGCAACAGCTAATTTAGCTTGGGCATCAGTTGCTATTCATCAAGTGCAGGTGAGCAAAGCTCTGCAGAAGCAGAGAACCAATTTGAATTTAACACTGAGAATGTAACAGATGTGCTGAACCTCACTGAAGACTACCTGCTCCACTTACTACTGCATGTTCTCGAATGACTTTGTTTGTTCTGGTTCTGCACTGGTGTTTTTAATGGTTAAATCCACGGTGTACAAGAACTGTGTTGTCACCGAGCCCAGTCCAATCAGCTAAGCTGTAGCTTCAACAAATAGCTCCCCAAGGACGTCATTATGCCCCAGTCCTGTTTTTATATGAACAAATAGCATAACACCTCAGAGAAGCAGTGTCCCACTGCAGCTCTGGTCACAATGGACCACTGAGCCTGTGTGAGCAGTACAGCACTTGCAGCACACTGCACTCCTGGGTTAGCTGCTCACTATTCTCTGGAAAATTTTTTGATACGTTTGTGTACTTACTTGTGGCTTTTTTTTTTGTTGTTGTTGCCAGGTGTGTAGAGGCCTCGCCAAACAGACTGAGCTCAATGACTTCCTACTAGATGTGTCAAAGTAAGAGCTGCTCTTGTTACAGTTTCCCTAACACCAAATGACTGCTACTAAAAGTGAATTTTAAACCCAAGTTCTAAGTTTGGTCTAATAGTTATCTTGTCCTCACGGCAGGGCTATGATAAAATAAAAACTTGTTGCCCAAACAATAAAAGAGATTACTACATTTTAGGCAACCTAGCTTTCATGTCTTGAATGTGAACGTCATCAGAGCTTCCCATTTGTCAAACATCTCAATGCGCCATTTCTTCTTTTCGCACAGAACATACTTTGATAACATTGTGGCAATAGATTCTCTACTTGAACATATTATGGTGAGTGTGATTTCTGCAAGTACGTGTTCATTCACATTGTCTTCAAGGCTACACATCCTGGGAGTGTGTGTTAACTTATGTCTGTTAAAAAGAGTAACAAAAGTAGCAAAATAGTAGTCTACTCATAATAATTATTCTTAATTACTTAAGAGTTCATTCTAAATATAACATAGGCATACTAAATAAATGTGTCGACTTGGCTCAACTTAAAACAATGCAGCACTTTGCACGTCTAAAACAGATCAGTGTAAAATGTGGTCCTCCTGCTTCTTTCCTTTTTGTATTTTTTGGGTTGCCTTGTGACTGTTTTCTAAGCTCAAGTCATCTGGTTCAAGCACTAAAATGAACGGGGATGACGTGTAGTTTGCTTTCTTATAAGTCTCTTCATTTAACTGTTCAATCCAGAAACAATTAAAACAGCAGTTTATCTACTTCAATTGAGGTACAGGCGATAGATGTAGTTCAAACTGCCAGTGTTGTTAATAAGATTCTGTCCCTGATGTTTGCTTGCCTTTTACAGATATATGCAAAAAACCTGGTGAATGCAGACAGGTGTGCGCTCTTCCAGGTAGATCACAACAACAAAGAACTATACTCTGACCTGTTCGACATTGGGGAAGAGAAAGAAGGCAAACCTGTCTTTAGGAAAACCAAAGAAATTAGGTGTGTAAGATTTAACTTCAGAAAAATTCTTTTATTCTTTTAGAAGTCTTTCACTTTTTGATTTGACAAAAATGTCTCAAAGTTTCGGTTTACTGGACGTAGAGGGCGCTGTTCAGCATATTTGACTTTTCTTTTCTGATAAAGACAAATCAGAAAAGCTGCTGAAGTAATAAGTATTACATGCAAAGAAAAATGTGAGTGCAATGGAGTATAATTTGAGAGAACCAAAACTGCTAAATTTAAAGAGAAAGAGAGAAAAAAATTAATTGTAGTTAATTAGTTGTTTGTATTAATTTTTGATATTTTTAACTTATATATTTATTCATAAACTTTTTTTCATTTTTTATTATTTAAAGAATGTATTTCTTTGCATATTTATTTTATTTTCCTATTTCCTTTTCTTTCATTTCCAAATAACATATTTATAATCATATTTAATTCTTTTCCCTTATGCATCCCCTCCACATATGTATCTTTTTTGTAATACATTGTATTGTTTCCATTTTATTTTTAATTTCATTGTCAGTGGAATACATTAATAAATAGCAAATGGGGAAAGGAACAAGTATATAAATACATAAAAAATTAAAGAGTTCAAAATAATTTCAGTGGTTTTTGGTGTGTTCAATAACATAGTAATTAATCTATTAGTTTCATGTTTATTTATTTTTATTTTTTTTACTCTCAGAGTGAAAATCTGCATTCATCTATGATCTGTGCTGCAAATGTCATAAATGAATTTTCTTTATTGGTGATTTATTACTGACTTTAAATGCAAATTATCACAGATAGCATCCTCTCTCCCCTCGTCTTTGTGTGTAGGTTTTCTATCGACAAGGGAATAGCTGGCCAAGTGGCCCGGACAGGGGAAGTCTTAAATATCCCAGATGCCTATGCAGACCCACGGTTCAACCGGTAAACAGGCTCTAAAAGCCATTTTTACTTACCTTTTTACAGTAATAAATATCTCGTTTAAGTCCTGCTGTTGCATATACTCAAAAGTTCTGCTTCGGTTAGTTTTGGCTTATACAGATTTATGCATAAAACTAGTCCAGTGATACTATAACATGTTATGGAGACATCAGTCTGCAGAAGCAGTTAAAACAAAAACATGCCATACTGTATGTGTCACAAGATAAGCTCACAAAGTAACCACGATATAACTGTGTCTTTTCAAACAGGGAGGTGGACCTGAAAACTGGCTACACCACGCGGAACATTCTGTGCATGCCCATCGTGAGCAGGGGGACCGTTATAGGTGTGGTGCAGATGGTGAACAAGTTAAGCGGAAGTGCCTTCACTAAAACAGATGAGAACAACTTTAAGATGTTTGCTGTCTTTTGTGCTCTCGCCTTACACTGTGCAAATGTGAGTACACTGAATTAGGCTTAAAATAATAAAAAGTCTAACTGGTACTGTCCAACAGCAAATGCATACACAATTTTCTTTAGATCTTCCTGCACAAGCATTATAGGTAGACTATGAGAACGTTATATATTAGGCCTACTTCAAAGCCATGAGTGCTCAATTGAACAAGCTTATTTTGATCTAGCTTCAGCATTGATGTAACGGCTTCATCATCACCCAAAAATCACACTCTAAAACAAATAAAGTGCAGTTTCTATTTGAAGTGTGCAGTGCTTTCAAAATGTATAATCACCGAATGACTATCCCTTACACGCTAACTCTCAAAGCCCGCATTGTGTGGCCTGTCTGTCAGAGCGTGTCCTCGCTGTGGGGCCTGACTCACCGTCATCTCTTGCGACAAACTTACGCATGAGCAGCGTCACAAACTTGGTTTTAAAATTGATGTTAGATGTTAATATTTTAAGACGAGCAGTCTGCATCCGTCCGCTGACAGGATTTATGTTTAGCTGTAATTTATGCTTGGTGTCTCTAGCAAACTAACTGGCCTGCTCCTGACTCATGGCGATTTATGGGTGATGCGTTGATGCCTGGTGCCTTTACCTGAACCATCTAGCTTGATGGCAGGGATGCAAACCAGATGTGGAGACACTTTTTTGGAGACATAAACTAAAGATAAAATGTTAACTTTGCTTTTTGGAAATTCCAGCAATGACGCTGAGAGGATTTTACACAGATATTATAAACAGCATTTCTGTGGCATTTGTAGCACCGCAGTGTTCGGCTTCTCACTAGGCATTTTAAAGACTTAGTCCAGATCTGTGATTTCCTTGCAGATGTACCACAGGATCCGACACTCTGAATGCATTTACAGAGTGACAATGGAGAAACTGTCTTATCACAGCATCTGCACTTCAGAAGAATGGAAGACCCTTACCCAGCTCAACCTCCCTACACCTATTTATAAAGAGATCGAAATGTGAGTGCCTCCTCTGCTGACCTAATTTTTCTGTTTTCTTTACTATCTCTGCTGATATACAAAAACTGTGATCTTGAGTGTACTTAGTGTACAGCCACATGTCTTTGAAAGGCACACTGACACAGTCCAGACCTGGAATATGTTGCCTGCAAGAAAGGGTGGGTCTTATGGATGTCAACTTGTCAGTTCAAAACTCTCAGACCTCAGAAGTCCCTTAATCTGCATCGTCTCTCCTTTTTCCAGGTGTGCTGGTCATGCTAATTTAGAGTTTTCCTCCCTCCTCTAGGTTCCACTTTGACATCAGTCCCTTTGAGGAGATCTGGCCTGCTATTTTTATCTACATGGTTCATAACTCCTGTGGAAAGACCAGGTACTGTCAGCAATATTACACAAGAATGGCCAAACAAGGAATCAAACAGCGAGGAAACAAATGGAATAAAAAGAAAATAAAGATTCGCTACCAGTTTGTCCAAAAGAGGAATGCTTTTCTTCTTTTTTTTTTCTTAATACAGCTTTGAGCTGGAGAAGCTGTGCCGCTTCACCATGTCCGTAAAGAAGAACTACCGCCGTGTGCCCTACCACAACTGGAAGCACGCAGTGACGGTGGCACATTGTATGTACGCCATCCTACAGAAAACCTCTGGGATGTTCACGGAGCTCGAGGTTTGCTTCTTGTTGGGTCTGCTTAGAAAATAACTGGAAACAAGATCAGCATATGCTGTCACTGTGTGTTTTCAAGAAAATGTGTTTTTATTTACCCACCATTTTACAGAAGAAGGGTTTGCTAATAGCCTGTCTTTGCCATGATCTGGACCATCGGGGGTATAGCAATGCCTACCTGCAGAAGTTTGATCATCCGCTGGCTGCTCTGTACTCAACCTCCACCATGGAGCAGCACCACTTCTCTCAGACTGTTTCTATCCTGCAGGTAGAGATCTACAATACAGAATTTAGGGTACTTTTAAAATCAACATGTTCACCCTCACTATCACCCTACATATTGTTATTTACTCAAGTGTTTAATAGGAAAAAAGCACCTAGAGTCAGAATATGATAACACCTCCACATGACTAGGACAAAGATCAGTGGTTGCCCACTGATTGCACTGAATTTTTTTGCATTCTGCAACCACTTGCAAGTAGTTGCAGAGCTTAGGCGTGCAACACGCTCAACCTCTGGGCACCACTTTTGATTGCAAGGTGAGTGCACGTGTTAAGTAATGGGAGGCAGCCTGTCTCCAAAACAACTGCACTCCAACTTGAGCTGTCTGCAGTCTTTCTCAGACAGGTATAAATAAATAATAAATCTAATTTATAAAAGTGGAAAAATTGCCAACGTGCTGCAATAAGCCTGAGTCGGTATGTGCCAGTGAGTGCAACTTGTCTGTGACACGTCTCTGTGCAAAAGGGGGCTCAGCCCAACTGGTTGGCAACTGGCTGTGTTCTTATTTTGTTCCTATATAAAAAACAAGGTTATAGCGACTGTGCCGTTTTTGAGTAAAATCACCTTCCTGCAGCAAACGTCACTATTTGTTGAGGACTTTGTGGTTCTGGCTGGGTTCTGAATCTAATCTAAATTTCTGTGTCTTGCAAAAGATTTGTGCACAGTTATTACAGCTAATAGCCACATTATTCTAAATGGATTGCATCACCAGCTGAACTCCATTCAGTTGCAGACTGACTCCGTCTTTATTGCAGTTTTTTCGCCTTCTGGACGCACAAAAGTCCTTTTGAAGTTGACAGCTTACTTCGAGGCAATGAGAGTGCAAGTTGACTCCACGCGGTCACAGTACTTTTGGTCGTGATGTGGTCTCCAGCCATTGTTTCCCCTAATGTGACTGTAGCGTAAACAGCATACTTCGTTGGACAAAGAAGTGAAAATAACTTAGTCAGCAAAATAGAAAACGGAACACAATTTGAAAACTACCCATAAAGAAATGTTAGTATATTTAGAATGATTCCCACCAGTTCTGCAAAAACGTAATGGGCTTGGATCGTACGGTTCTTTAAAAGCAAAACAAATACGATTTTACTATTTTAGAAAACTAACCCTTCCACAAACTATAAGTTACATTCGCATTCAAAGGATAACGTGATTTAGTTCTGATTACCTAAGATGTCTTTTGTAACATCCAAGATCTGCTGGTTTGGGCTGATGCCCTGTGATGAACTTGTGTTTGCAACCTGTTGTAGTCTAGCTGAGCTGAATGCCTCATAAGTGGAGCTTTTGCTTTTTTATTGATCTCTTTGTTTCTCATAGCTGGAAGGGCACAATATTTTCTCCAACCTGACTTCCAGCGAGTACGAGCAGGTGCTGGAGATCATTCGAAAGGCCATCATCGCCACAGACCTCGCCCTCTACTTCAACAACCACCAGCAGCTGTCGGAGCTGCTGACCTCATGTGCGCTGGATTTGAACAACCATTCCCACAGGTCAGGCCACGACTCACACTGGGGCACAGGTCAGGTCAGGACCACACCAGGTCTCATCAGCATCACGCTGTGAAATGTTGGACCTGGCGCACATAAACAGCACATTGAGTTTCCCTGCATGGATATAATAAGGCTTTGCTCCCCCCCAGGGACCGTGTGATTGGTCTGATGATGACAGCATGTGACCTGTGTTCTGTTACCAAGCAGTGGCAAATCACACGACTCACAGCCAACGACATCTATGCTGAGTTTTGGGCTGAGGTACAGTGGGATACTGTTAGAGTTTGAACAGTTTCAGTGTCATGATCATGCCTCTAGTGGAACAGTCTGGTCTCTATTATTGCTCGTAAATGCTGCTTCAGCTTACAATTTGTAAGGCACAAGATAGTGTTTTCTAGTGGTCAGGAGACTTAACCACAGTGTGAAAAAATAAAAGCGAAGTTATCTTGTTATTTTGTTCCGCCACAGGGAGATGAGATGAAGAAGATTGGGATCCAGCCGATCCCTATGATGGACAGAGACAAGAAGGACGAGGTTCCCCAAGGCCAAGTAAGACCAACTCATGTGTCTAACTTTAAATAGCTTTAAATTTCTAATTGATTTTTTCCCTTCTGATGGGAAATTGTTTGAGAAGAAACGTATTGGGAATTGTAATGTAAGAAATCATTGATCAAAGCAGAAAAATATAGTTAGAGCCATAATTTGTTGGACCCAAGCAGTTTTTGTAGTTTTGCTTCTGAACACCACAGCAGAGGATTTTATATAAAACTACCAGCAGGGGATTGAAATGAAGGCTTTCAGCTTTAATTCAAGGGCTTTTACCATTTTATAGAATACTGTTTATAGAATACCAATCATTTTTATACATAGAATAGAATAGAATAGAATAGCCTTTTATTGTCATTGTACATGGCACAAGGAAATTACAACAAAGAGGTTCTAAAGTAATTGGACAACAGAGTAACAAGCAGTTGCACGCCAAGGCGAAGCCCGTGAGCTTCTTATTTCATGACACAGACATAATATCTGAAATTGATTCAAAGTAGCTTTTCACTATCATTTTAAATGTTAAGGCCTAAAGAGATCTCAGTGCAAGTGAATGGGGGCCATCAATAGAAACTTTAGCAGCGGCCAAATCAGCATCCGGTACATTCTTCAGAAGAATGAATACACTGGGCAGCTCAGCAAAGCAAAAAGGCCTAAAAGACCACAGACGACACATCATCTGTCAAACATGTTGGAGGCAATGTTATGGTATGGGCATGTATAGCTACCAGTGAAGCTGGGTCACTAGAGTTTATTGGTGATGTGACTGCTGATAGAAGTAGCAGGACGAATTCTGAAGTGTGACTTCACAGTGCAAAGGACTAAAGACCTCGAGCATGCTGCAAAAGCAAGAAATGGGATATTCTTCAATGGCCAAGTCAGTAACTGATCTCGACCCAGTAGAGCATGCTTTTCAGTTACTGAAGATGAAACTGAATACAGGCCTGACCTGGCCGATCATCTCACTAGAGGAACACAGCATGTGTTCTAGACTTTGGACAGTCACTGACTGTAAAGGGTTTTGTTAGTATGTCCAAATAACTTTGAGCCTCTAAAAGTGGGAGACTGTGTATAAAACGTTTTGTAAAGTCTGCACTTCAATCACATGATGATGACTTGAATTTAAAATCCACTGCAGTGGTGCACCGAGGCAAAAACTGCAAAAGCTGCATCTTTGTCTGACAAATTATGGATCTAAATGTAATTTGAAATTAAGATCATTAAAATAACCAGTCCACCTTAACATTTAGATAAAAATATAATGGAGTATAAAAACCCAGTGCTGTGGGTGTTTAATTAACTTTTCAACTGGGGGGGTGTATTCAGAGTAATTAAAAACACCCGTGTGGGTATGCAGCACCATCAAATTATAATACTCAGTTAATGTACAAAGTGACTCAAGGCAATTCTGCACAAGAATTCAAATAGTGCACACCAAATTACACAATCCACGATAAATACTCTCCAACTATTAATAAAATTGTTGTGGTGAAAACATGACATGAAGGATTTTGTGTGCCAGTTTGAAACAAATAATTTTGGAAGAATTTCATCATTTCTGTTTTTGGTGTCAGGTTAAATGTAAATGTCATAATGAATAATTGTGCACTCATGAAGTTATCATACACTACATGTTTCATGTTTTTGTTTTTGTTTGGGTTTTTTAAGGTGGGGTTCTACAATGCTGTTGCAATTCCATGCTACACAACACTCTCTGAGCTTTTTCCTCCATCTGGTCCTCTGCTAAAGGCCTGCAAGTAAGCATTTCAAAGCCATAGTTAAGAAGGAAATGAAGTGTGTGATTTATGAAAACAAAGAAGGCTAAATGTTCCCTTACGCATTATTGTTGTGCTTTTTTCTTCTCTGTTGTGATCAATAAAGAAACTGACAGCAGCTTGAAGTGCAACAAGTAATGCATGTGCTGTCCTTCATATTATATTAATCCAGTAAAATTAGAGGTGCACATTTTAAGCATTCCAGTGAAAATCCAAGAAATCTAAGAAATGGTGTATGCTGCTGTATTAATATTGGCTTCCGCCAACCTTTGTTATAAATTTCTAAAAAATATATATATATTTGGATTAAATAAAAAGAAATCTAATAAAAAATACAGTGTGGTAACTTGGTGCGTCACTGTGTGTGGCGTGACATTGTGTGTCTGGCATATCTCTGTGCACAATAGATAAGAGTGTAAAGAATGTATTTACAGTTGTTACTTCTGGTTTTTGAGCAGGATCGTATTGCACATTTGCCTGCCCTTCTGCTGCTTTATAAAATGTGTCCTTGATCTGTGGGGAATGCAAACAAAGTGAGCAGTGTAATACTTAAGCCCCAGCTGTACGTCAGCACCGGGCTCTGGGTGGGCAACAGGCCTAGACCCTGTGGAGCCCTGCTGCTTGTTGTGGGATCTGCCAAAGACGTATAAACTGCATCAGGCTGTCTAATAGAATAGAATAGCAGTAAAGGGGTTTTTTTTGCACTTGTGTGTCAATCTGAATCACAGCACATGGGGGAGAGATCATCTTCATGACAAGAACTGATTGTGCTGCCCGGCTGTGCATGGAGCTGTAGCTTACTGTAGTTTGTAGCATCTCTGTTAAGATTTGTAAATCAGCTTTTTGCAGTTTTGCGATTGTTGTGTGATTTGAAAACCTGAAAATGTTGTGGTATTCCATTTGAGTGTTGGTGTGGTTTTTAATCCTCAAATTTAGACTCAAAGCCATTTTTCTTCACTTATAAATATTTTAACTGCATTTGATCGAGATGCTTTGTGTTTACAGAGAGAACCTGGGCCAGTGGGAGAAGATAGCAAAGGGAGAGGTGGAGGACGTTGTTCCCAGCCGGCCTTGTGATTCAGGCCCTGTAAAGGTGGACAACTGACAGCCAAAGGGGGTTGCTGGATCACCAAAGGAACACAGCCTGAATCCTGCCACGGACCCAGACCTTTAAAGGGGAGTGAACCCACATTCTGTGTTCGCAGGAGACGGATTAGATAAGGCGACTTGACTTTGAAAACACACACAGTTACCTCATTGGGTGACGAAGGTGTCAACACTGACGGTTTCACCGATCCCAGAGAGTGACAGACAGTTGTGGGTGAGGGACTTCAATCCATTGCCCTACACTCAGCTTGGGAATCCACTTGGTAGAATGGACTTGATTGCTTTATTTTGGCTGTATTATGTTATTTTATTATTTTTTCTTTATTTGAGCTGATTCCATTATGGTCTTGTATTTGCAGAGGCCTTATTCTGAACCTTTCACAGGCTAGGATATGTGAAATCTTGTTTTCAGTTCAGGCTTTTTTGAAACGGTACTGTTTGCCTTCTGTGTTTGTCGTATGCGCACTACTTCAGCAAGGTATTCCCAGAGACAGAAGGAATGTGTGGAGCAGATGTATGGCGTAATGCCACCTTATTGAGAAGGTGGACATTCGAATGTTTTGGGGTTTGTTTTTTTTTTATTACTTTTTGAGCAAAAATCCTTTGCAGTACTTGAATAAAGACATACAGCCTATTCTAGGTGGAGATGGCAGAAATCCCCTGCAGCATATCCTGCAAATGTGGAAGAACTGTGATGAGTTACATAACGTCGACATTTTTGAATACAGTCACAAGAGAGTCACAATGTTTCTGCCT
>VUQK01003413.1:4434-18006 GCA_015106715.1 Bujurquina vittata | reverse complement strand
CCGGTGAGGGCGCCCCCGCCCCCGTGCCGCCCCCCCCCCCCCCACCCCCACCCCAAGCATGTAGAAACCTGCTGCACAGTACATGAACATCTTTTGTATTAACAGGATCTGACCACAGATCAGCAGTCAGTGTTTGTAGTACAGAGATCAGAAAAAGTGAGCGAGAATCAGTTCTAGACATTTATATTAAGCCGAGACTGCATACTGCTTAATTTCCACTCTCATTTTTGAAGCCACTGTCACATCATTAATTATTTTGCACAACATATTAACTAAAGGATGATTGTAGGAAGTGGCCCGCATAGTTTGGGGGCTTTTTTGAAATAGGCAGGTTTAAAGACGTCGAAGTTAACAGCAAACAAGCATCCGTTTTATATTTAACCATAATGTCAAACCTGTTAAGCTAAATTTAATTTATGTCCATCTCTGGGATTGCAAGTCAAGAATGTAGTTTGACCGTTTGCCGGTGTGTGACTGAAGTTTCCTTTGAAGGAAATAAATCATCCTCTTTTACACTCATTCTACAACTTCATGCTGGGAGGGCATTTAGATGCTTTCATATGAGTTTCCAAGATCTTCCAAAAGACAAATTTGCCTGAAATTTTCATTCCAGTGCACAGCATCCCTCAGAGACTGACACTATTGCTCCCATATTTGTTATACGACTGATACTGCGGCCCCCGGAGTTGTGAATGTACATTTCAACGAATGTTTTGTTGGTTGAAGATTCTCGGTGGTGGCATGCGGGTGAGTGCACCATCAGTTACCACATTGTGCTCTGTCTTACTTTCCAGAATTTCTTCCAGTAAGCTTCAACCAAGAGCAACAATTAGCATGCACCGAAACGGAACTTTATATAAAGATTTTTGCATTTAGGTGTATACTGTGTACAATCTAGGAATTAGTTTGTACAGACTGAGATGTATGCTCTGACGGTGCTAAACTGAATGGCAGTCGTGCACTTTCTGACTCCTTGTGTGTGTGCGTGCGTGCACGTGTGTGTGTGTGTGTGTGTGTATATGAGAGAACACGAGCGTGAAAGAAAGCTTTGTCTTATACCCCCACTCCAACCCCATCTACCAACATGATAAAGTCACTGCACTGTCCCTTCTACTTTTCAGCACCAGTTATATCCCATTGTCTGCACTATGTTTAGCTTATCATTATTATTATTGCTATTATTACTATTGTTATTTTCTTAATTAGAGTTAAATTTAAATTAACTTATATTTTTTATACAAAGAAAAATAATGTTGGCCTTTTTTTGTTTTGTTTTGTACAAAGTAAACATTAAGATAATTTAAACGGTCTAGACATGTTACTGTTACCCAGAATAACTGAGGAATGTCTTAACTGTAAATGTAAGAGCAGTAGCCCAAATGACTTTTAATAAATACCTGAAAATACACCTTTGTGCTAGTTTATTATTTTATTTATTTATGGGGGGGGGTCTCACTGTCAATGCATCGTGTTTCAATGATTAGTGACAATGCATCACTCCTGAGTGGTTATTGGCATTATCATGATTGGATTCTTCTTTTTGTTTTCAAATTTAGAACACTTGTTTTTCATTGTTCAAAGTGGCTTTGTCACAGAGATTACATCTACACATGTGCTCTTTTTGGACAGACAGAAAGCAGTTAAATGCATTTACTGTATATGCTGCACATTTTATGCTGGAAATATTTGTTTTTATACTCTTACAATTGTAGGAAATTTGTGACATGGCCAAAAATGTCTGCCATGGTTATTATGTTAATAATATATAAAATGGATTTATTTTTAAAATCATTTATAGCATCAAAGCACCTACTGTACTTAACTTTGTAATATCCTTCCTGCCTTTTGAGCCAGCCAGTTTAGTAAAAATCCACCTGGACTGATGGAGTATAAAGACAGAAAGATGGCTCACCATACAATTTTTTCTCAATTCCCTATTCTTTAAATTCTTTTTTAAAAATTCTAACTATGCATTCATTTTTATGGTGTTCTTGACTACTGACTATTCCCAAATAATATAGATTAGAATAGAATGCCTTTATTGTCATTATACAGGATGTATAGTGAGATTGGAGATATCTCTGATAGCTCTGGTTTAAACCTATTTTTAATGAAGCACAAAATATATTACAGTATTTCTTCATGTTCAATTTTGCCATCTGTGTATTCTGGTCACTTGAAGCCACGTTTAACTATATTTCTCCTCCCCCTTCCCTTTAGGCTACCCTCAAGCCCCTGTGTTTACTTGCACATAATAAGCCACTTAATACAAAGAAACAGCTGAAGATGAAGCGTTTCAACAAAGCATCTACAAATAACCAGATTTCCCCAGTAACAAATGTAGTTAGTCACAAATCTGTGCAGGATTTGTGACAGTTCACAGAAAATGTATGGTACCAGAAAACCTGGAAACATGTGGTGAGCATTGCATCAGGTTCTTTTTTTTCTTCTTCTTCCTCTTTTTGCAGTAAAATTGGGTGACTCAAATAGAAAAGAAAAAAGAAGTTTTTTTTAAAAAGCTGCAGTGGTTACAATGGTTCTTCAGTGGTGTTAGTGTTAGTTATTTATTTGTTTCTTTGTTTATTATTATTTTTATTTTTTTTTATCTCAACACCTATCTTCAATTTAGAGATTATAGGCAGCAAAACATAAAGGATAAGAACCACTGTGCTGGGGGGTTTGGATTCACAGAAGCTCTTATCTTTACTCAGGCCCCCTTGTTTGTTTCTCTAATACCGTTTTCGTTTTACTGAAAATGAAATGTGAATTTGCTTAGATACTTTCAAATTTCCAGACTGTAGACTGGATTACTTTCCTCCACTCTGATTTGTTGATCTCTGTCGCCTGGGGAATCAACTGCAAGGACTGATTTCTTACCAAATTATAAAAGGATTTTTTAAATTAATTTTGTGAATTAAATTTTTTAACAGTGTGGTTTTTTGAATATTAGCAAGTCGATCCCATAATTGGGTATCATTTTAATGTTCCTCCAGGTACCTGTGAGGTCTAACGCCTTAAAGCTCACGGGTACGATTATTACCGGGACACTGAACGCAACACAAACATGACGCACTTCAGTCTCCTTAGCAACCGAGTAAAGCATAGTGTACTGTGGCCATGAAGAAAGTTTTTCTACCCTGAGTCTGTCCAAATTACATTTAGCTTACAGGTGAGGTTATTATTTGGAGTTTGTCTCAGTTTGTTATCCTTCAACACGAATTTTAGTAAATAATAATATAATATAATATATATTTTGTATGTGTAAACTGAATTATTTGTGCAATGTCTGCTTCTGTAAAAATAGATTAATTTTAATTTAGTTTTGGAGAAAATTCATATTTGAGTCCATTGTTATTCATCAGAAACTATAAATAATATATGTTTTTAAAACCAATATTGCAGTTAATTATATAAAAATTGTATAGCTCTTCAGATAATGTATTAATAATATGACTTTTAACCAACTTTACAATAATGTGTTGGCCTTCATAGCCATGTCCAGCAGTGTGAAGCCAAAGCCTGGACGCTATGGGAGTGACATCCATAGGCTGCTGCTGGCTGCTGAAGCTGGTCAGAAGGCTGATATCCTGGCCTACTCCTCAGGTCATCTGGGGCCTCACAGCCTGAACCAGAGTCAGCCTCAAGGGGAGAAAAATACATTTTTCTGGAGGATGTCTCAAAGCCAAGAAGAAACTCAAAACCCACTATCACTTCAGCAGATACAGACAAAGACAAAAAAGATTGAAATGAAAGAGTTCTCCCCTGAGTTCACTTCTGGCACTCCTGTAGCAGAGTCTAGGGTCTCGAGGTCCACACAAGATCATACATCACATCCAGAAAGACGAGAAGATATAAGTCTACCTCCGATAGTTTATTGCCCCTCAGGGTCTTTGTCTGTCCAGCAGAAAGCTTGTTCTCAGAAAAAAACTAAACCTCCATCTGAGCTGGGGGGAAAGCATCAGTTTAGTTCTAGTCATTCTGACCAGAGAGGCCTCAGCAACAAAGCCCGGCAAGGGAAGAAACACTTTGGCTGGCAAGTTGTGGCCAAACAAGACCCCTGGCCTGGAAAAAATGTTGCTGAAATGCATGAGAGGAAACTACAAGAGGTGAGGAGTGTGACACAAACCATGACATCAATAAACTATGTCTGCAGTTGCTTTTTTTTTTTCCTTTTTGCATTTTTCATGATGGTAAACCTGAAATGCCCTCTGTAAAGACATGCACAGACTTTAACACGCATGCACTCTAATGCACATTTAACTTGCTAATAATGTGTGTGTGGCCCTGTGCACAGGAGTTGATTAAGTTGTCTGCACAGAGCTGGCCAAGCAGAGACCGCCTTGCGGTGTTCAGTGACGTCTTTGATGATGTATGTGAAGGCTCGCCAGTGTTTGGACGCATCCTGAGGGAAATTAAGGTTTTTCCATTTCCTCTGTACCCACTAGCTCATTTTTAGCATGTACTGACAGACGTATTAGAGCCAAGAGAGAGTGAGTCCCTGGAGTAGCAAGTACAAGTAGAGCAGCCACCGGAACCTGGTCGTGATGCATCAGAGAGGAGGTCATCGGAGGGCGATGGTTCCATTACTGCTCATTCATAGCAAATGTCTTAGGGTCATGCAAGTTTCTTTTCTGCACATAATAGTTTTGCTTAGCCTGTCAGTAAAATTACTCCCCATGTTGCACTTTGCAAAATGCACAATTTTATTTATAATGCAGCTGAAATCCTTTTTTATTATTATTATCATTAAACAGCATAACACTACAGGAATGAGCACTTTTGATTATCCTTTCTGAAGATGCAAGCATGCTAAGTATTTATAATTTAACAATCAATAGTAATATAGGAAAATTGTAATTTTTTTGCAAACAGATTAATATATTCTATGCAAAATGTGTGCCTGGAGGCTGTGGTTCTACAGATTCACCATAATTACAGTGCGTGCAGTTTAAAAAATATATTTTTCTGGAGTTTATTTTTAAAATAAGACCACATAAAAAAGTCCAAGTTTTACTTTGAGCTACAAAGATGAAATTAAAAAAACAACAACGACATATTACACAGTGTGAAAGTAAGTTTTCTTTTCTCTTCCAGACAGAATATGATTTGTATGTCAACCACTTGATGACTTTGCAGTCCTCACCACACAACATGGTAATATAATAAGACCTGAGAAATAAATCTGACATTCAGACCTTTTTGTGTCAAAGATGATGAGTCTCTTCTGTGTACGTTGTGTTACTGTAGCAAATGCTCATGCTCAGGTGCATTCCAGCAATCTGGAAATTGATCTGCATATTATATGAGCATGAAAGGCCCTGTAAAAGGAGAACAACTGTGCTGATATTTATAGATTTCTTAAAGCAAAAGTGATTGATTCACTGACAGAGGGTTAAATATAACAGGGTCTGTTATTTGACTTTGTGACTATTTTATCCACAAAATCAATCTAATCTACTCTTTTCTCTCTTTTTTTGAAAAGAGCATAACAACACCTATATCTGACCAAACTTAGAACAGCATTTGTTTGTGGTCTCAGAGAAATGTGTATTATACTGTATGTAGATATTTAAACTTTCCAGAGAGGAGGATGAAACCTTGAGTTCTTCTGCAGTCGTCAACCTACTAGCAGCGGTCATCTCGAGCATCTTTGGCTTTTACGGAAAATGTTTGCTAATGTTTGTTGAAAAATGAAAACTAACGTTTTGTTGTTGCTACAGTTGCTGAATACTTCACTCAAGGGTCACGAAAATCACAAAGCAAGTGAAAATGAGTTGGACGATGCTGAAAAAGAAGTTTGCAGACTGGAGCAAGAGGCTAGAAGAGCTGTAGAGGAGAGGAAACGGTACCAGAAAACAAAGTATACAGTAAACAGCATGTTTGTATACATGTGTACATTTATTTTAAGTGTGTTTGTCTTTTCTAACCTCAGAGTGCAAAATGAATTGCAGAACGTTTCAGCTATCATACATCCAAAGGACAGTGACAAGAAAAGTAAGTCTGCTTTGCTACATTTGTGTACCTCATCATCAGTCAGCTGTTCGTTTGCTATATATCACCCTTCAGGGTGAGTATGCATGGGAACTTTTAAATATGTCAGGGCTTTGGGAAGGCCACTCCAGTTGTTTGAACTGATGATCTTGCTGTTGTTTGGAAATGGCTCCAAAAACTTGGTTCAATCTACAGTTCTGCTTCTAAGATCTTCCTTGGACTTCTCCATTGTTCTGAGTATTTCTCAGTCTAATGAGTGCTGTCAAACAAATATTTTTTTATGCTGCCAAAGCTGCAGTCAAGTTAAAATACATTGTAGAACCTTCAGCACCACTTATTTAAAGATTGAAGTGAATGTGTGTATATATTTGTATGCAAGAGCGAATGAGTGAGTTTTCTATTGGGGGGGACACCTATCGGAAACCTGACAGATCCATAAATACTGTGTAAATTTTGAGTAGGATGAATGCACCTATCTCCAATATTGGGGGGACACATGCCCCCCCCCCCCTTCCTATGCCTATATTTGTATGTATTACCAACAGGACAATGATCCCAGACACACATCAAAACTGATTTTGAATTGGATTAAGCAGGCTGACATTAAGCTCCTGGAATGGCCTTGCCAAAGCCCCAACCTCAAGCCTAATGCAAATTTTTGAGTTATGCTTAAATTGGCTGGTTTTTGTACCAGGAAACAAACCAATTGAAATGAAATTATTTGGTATTTCTGCCAAGAACAGTGGTCAAATATCCAACCAGAATTATGCCAGAAGGTTGTTGATGGCTATGAAAAGCATCTGGTTGTGGTGCAAATTGCAGACATTTAACCAAATATTTGTGAGAGTGTATGGAGATATTTGAGACTGGGTGTAGACTCTGAGTGGATTAGAAAAAATAAAAAAAAAATTCAAACTTGTGCACCCAATTCTTTTTTTTTTGTCATTAAAGATGTATGATGTACAATCATTCAACCCTGGAAAAAGAACAGTTCATTGAAATCCTTAAAAGCCCCAAATTACCATAACATTCATACCAGTGATGAGTGTGTGTAAACTTTAGACTGCAAGTACACATCCGTTCTTAGATGCTACATTGCAATCATGTTCAGCTCGTCTGGGTTTGAACAGATACACCTCTGACTGTCCCCGACTACACTGACACCATCCAGTTCAGGAGGCTTCAGGTACTGGATGTGTGGAAGGAGATCAAACAGTTGGAGGAAGAGCTAGAAAAGAAGTTGGTGCCCACCGTTACAATCACGGCCACTAAAGGATACATCAGAGACCAACAGGTACTACATTTGGCCCCATTCCACACAAACTTATGAAAGGCATACCTCAACTTCTGCATCACACTGAGCATCAGTTTTGTGCAAACAGAAAATGTGCTTTTTTTCTTTCTTTTTTTTTAAATTTGCATCCAGACTGAAATAATGAAGCTGATAGCCTCAAATGAGCGTCTAAGGACCATTAGCAAGGCAAGGGAGGGTGGTCTTCTTCTTAAAATATGTTATTTTGTTTTTTAGTTACAAGTCTTACAGATTTTAACCGTATGTTTGCTTTGTGAGAGTCATGTGTGTTTTCCTTTAAGGAGCTTGAAAACAACATCAATGCGGTGCTGAACAGAGAGAAGGCAAGCAAGGCCATACGACGGTATGCAGAATACTGCATGTGTGGCTCTTGATTAGTCTGTGCCTCTTTCTTACTCTTTCTTGCTTTGCTGTGTTTTTATCACAGGATTTTGTGGGATGAAATCCACCATGATCCACAGAGTAAATAGCTTCAGCAGCAGACAAAATCAAGAAATTCCACGGGACAGTGTGTGCTCAATAAAACAATTTGGAAGAAAATGAAATAACATGTCTTTAATGCATTCACATATCTGACAATAAGCAAGCACTTTAGAGTTATCTGATTACTTTATCCATTTTGTGGCCTTTTGGTTTAGTGCATGCAGTGCAAGAAAAAGTACGTCTGCTTGATGGGAGCTTCTCTGCATTAACTTGCTATAAAATCATCTGCTCAGCCCAGTCTCAAGTATGGAAAGTCACAGTGTGCTTAAGTTAATAACTTGGAGACAAATCTTTCAAGTATTATTGAACACATCTATTGTGCATTCACAGTGCCCCTGGGAAAAATAAGTGAACCCTTGTATTTGGTTAATGGTTGAAGCTCGTTTGGCAGCAGTGACCTTTACCTTGTGGTCATTTCATTGTATCCCTATCCTGATTATGCCTGAGCTCTGACATCAAAATGCCGCTTTTCTTTCTTTGAAGTCATTCTGTAGCAGACTTACTTCAGCTCCCTTTGAGCTTTAGCTCAGCAGTTAAACTAACTTATTCTCATCATGCACCATGTTGTCGATATGGCTGACTCATCGTAAGAGATGTTAATTACATTTAGCCATCACCATACTGAGATTTTGGAGTCATCCGAGCAGGATGCACACCACCAGGAGGAATAGTCACAATCACAGATTAAAAAGACCCTGTATCGTTTTAAGAGATGGTCATGTGCAGCATGTATTAACTATTAGTATAGCACATTTATCTATAAAATGTAGAAGATTTTATAAAATGTGGAAGATTTTGTTGTGCACAAATAGGAGAGCTATAATTTCTTTTAACAGAATGATCATGGCATTGCAGGGAAAACAAAACCTGAAAGCCCATAACATACAGTACCAGTTAGAAGTTTGGACACACCTTCTAATTCAGTTGTTTTTCATTATTTAAAAAGTGTCTGCATTGTAGATTAATACTAAAGTCATCTAAACTATGAAGAAATACATATGGATTTATTTAGCAAACAAAGTGTTAAACAAACCAGAATATGTTTTATATTTTATATTCTTGCTCAGATGATAGATTTACACATCTTGGCATTTTCTCAGTCAGCTTTATGAGGCAGTCAATGGCTTTCAGTTAACAGCTGTGCCTTATCAAGAGTTAATTTCTTGAATTTCTTGCCCTGTTAAAGTTTGAGACCATCAGTTGTGCTGTGAAGAGTTGGGATACAGTGACTAGCCCTATTTAAGTAATGTTCTAATCATTATTACAGCAAGAACTACTCAACCATGTAAAACGATAGTCCATCATTGATTTAAGAAATGAAGGTCAGTCAACCCGAAAAATTTCAAGAACTTTGAAAGTATCTTCAAGTGCAGTTGCAAAGACCATCAAACGCTATGATGAAACTGGCTCTCATCAGCACCGCCCCAGGAAAGGAAGACCGAGAGTTCCCTTTGTTGCACAGGAGTTCATCACAGTTACCAGCCTCAGAAACCACAAGTTAACAGCGCCCCAGATAAGAGTCCAACTAAATGCTTCACAGAGTTCAAGTAGCACACACATCTAAACTTTAACTGTTCAGAGAAAACTGAGTGAATCTGGACTTTATGGTCAAATTGCTGCAAAGAAGCCACTGCTAAGGAAGAACAACAAAAGAATTGCTCGGACCAAGGAACACAAGGAATGGACATTAGACCAGTGGAAACCTGTCCTTTGGTCTGCTGAGTCCAAATTTTAGATTTTTGATCCAAACACTGTGTCTTTGTAAGATGCAGAAAAGGTGAGACAATGGTTCCTGCATGTGTAGTTCCCACCTTGAAGCACAGAGGAGTAAGTGTGATAGTATGGGGGTGCTTTACTGGTGACACTGTTGGTGAATTATTCAAAATCCAAGGTACACTTAACCAGCATTGCTACCACAGCATTCTGCAGCAACATGCCATCTCATCTGGTTTGCTGAGATGAGAAGGTTGGGGGTGACCTCATGAAGCTGAGAGAGGGAATCCCAAGTGTGCAAAGCTGTAATCAAACCAAAAGGTGCCTACTTTGAAGAAGTCTAATATCTAAAACATATTTTGGTTTGTTTAACACTTAAGTTTGCTACATGATTCCTTATGTGTTCCTTCAAGGTCTGGATGACTTCAGTATTAATTTACAATGTAGGAAAAAAAATTAAAACACTGAATGAGAAGGTGTGTCCAAACTTTTGGCTGTTTCTGCAAATCTCATCCGCTATCTGTGATCAGTAACAGAACTCTGTTCGGACAGGGGAGCTGAGTAATTGGAAGCGCTCTATTCTTCAAACACATGAGGGCAGCAGAGACTTGTGATAAAATTGTGTTAGTAAATTCAAAAGCCTGCACTGAAGCAAAATTCCCACATTGGTTTTACTGTTTCTTTTACTGTTTAATTTAATAAATTTGTTTTGCATAGTGCTGTTGTAACTGATCCACAGCACTTTCTTACCCTCGAAGTTGTAACATATCCTAAACTTTCATGCTGTCATGCTTCCACTCCACCGTGTTTGCCTCTGTTCACATTCAGTGCTAAAGTGTCTGTGTGACCTTTATCAAAAACAGTGAACATAGTTTAGGGGTTTGTAATGTCTTGAGAAATGTCACCGAGGGTAGGATTTATTCTTGATATCATATTTCCTTTAACATGCCATGTTCAAAGGAATACTAAAAAGATTTTCCTCTAGGCTCAGGTTTCATGTGGCTTAACTAAAAAGAAGAAGAAATCCAATTATAACTGTGTGCACAAAGCTGTGATGAAAGGACTCATTTGATAATTAATCACAGAAAATCATTGAAGCTTTTCTTTGCATTGATAGAGGATGACCTTTGCCCCTGACATGAGGGAAACGTTTCGCTGTCTGCCAGAATGTAATCAGAGGTCAAAGTCTGCACTCTGGCTAACACAGTCAGCTGGATCAGACTGTGTTTTTGTCCCTCGTTCTCTAAGCTTGTTCCATCCTGTTAATGACGCCTCACTTCTGCTTGGATTGTTGCCACTTCAACACCATGCCGCCTCGGACTGTTGTCCTGCTCTTCCTCTGCCTGTCCACGGGGATGTGTGCCACTTTAGGGTACTACCAGACTGACGCAAAGGAGGAGGGGAACCCTGCTGATGAAGCTGCTTCTGTAGATGTAGCCAAAGAAGGTGTCGCTGCTCCCCAAGTAGGCGATTCATCTTCAGTTGAAGCAAACCGTCATAATAGCGTTTTTGGTGACAAACTACTGCTTGAAATAGGTCTCAAGGATAACCAAGCAGATAGCAAACTTGAAAAAGCTGTCCAGGTAGTGGTAGAAGGTGCAAGAGGCAACAAACCACAGCCAGACAGTGGTGGGCCTCCTGGAGACACCCCTGATACGAAAGCTTTTGCTAAAGAAGCTAAGAGCCAGGAGCAACCTTCTTCTGGGGAGGAGGTGAATGAGATCAGACCAGTTCAGACAAACAAGTCTCAGAAAGGACCACTGGAAGAAGAAGACACCAGCTGGAGCCTTAACTCTATTAGAAACAGCTTCCAGACTGTGCACGGATACTTTGACTCCCTGGTGGAGCTGGTCGGTGGACGCAATGGTGTTTGTGAGTACCGCTGCAGAAGATATGGTAAGAATTCATCTCGTGATGTTATGTTCAAGTTCACGAGTGTTTGAGCAAGGGTTTTGCAGATTGTTGTTTTTATCGATCAAAGACTTTTATCAGGTCCAAAGCAAGTTTTTCACATGATTACCGTCTTTTCTACTTCCAATATTTTGTCTATTACAATTTTTTTGTTTAGCGTGCTTCAATTTTCAAATCCAATCTACTGCCGTCAGTTGATTGCTGCACTTCTTTATGGATCCAACATAATATGCCTGGGGCTCAGGCTTCTGATACTGAAACCTGAATGCATTTGTTTATCAGTGGGAGTTGTTATCTCAGAAATGACACACCTGAGGATAAGCAGTCAATGCTTGACTGCGAGTATATCATGAAATTAGTTTAATAATGCAGTCATGTTTAAGAACTAAATGAAACTTCCCTGTTTTCTCAGGAGAACTTCCTCAGCCTCGCCCTGGATACCAGCTCTCTGACCCCAATGGCTGCAGCACCTCTCTGGTGGGATTCCAGGTGAATGCTGCTGTAGGTTGCCTGTTCACAGCACCAACAGCCCCCAAAGCAGAATTATTAAGCCAATGTAGCATTAATGATTGTAATTACTACTGTGATGACACAATTCTTCATTTACAGTTTGACCTGGGGATCCCTGCCATGACAAAGTGCTGCAACCAGCTTGACACGTGCTACGAAAACTGTGGTACAAGCAAGTACGACTGTGACTCCAGGTTTCGCTCGTGCCTGTACGGCATCTGTTCTGACCTTAAGAAGAGTCTGGGATTTGTTTCAAAAGTGCAAGGTGAGATATTTAACTTAACACAATTTTCCTGGCTGTGCATAAAAACAAGCTGTCAAAATAGAGAAAAATAAGTCAGCCTCCCTGCTCTCTTCCCCCCCCCTAGCCTGCGAATCGATGGCAGATGCTCTCTACAACACAGTGTGGACTCTTGGTTGCAGACCTTACATGAACAGCCAGAGGGCAGCGTGTGTCTGCGAGGGAGAGGAGAGGGATGAACTGTGACACAGTGGATATCTTCTGTTTGCTTATACAGACAACTAGCAGAGTCGTGGATATTTCCACACACACAATGCATTTATTGGCTCTTTTTTTGTTTCTTTTTTTGATCAAAGAAGAGACGTCTCACAAGAGCCCTCTCAAGATTCACTGGCCAGAAATTGCAAAGACATAAATGAGTAATTTTGGTGGCTTTATTCACAATTGTTCATGCATATTCGCCCACCACGCTCCTCATTTCAGGCCAATTGGCTCCATGACTCCATTATCATAAATTACTTGATGACTCCAAACAAAGTGTGTGACGGGAAGATAGAAGGGATATTGTCGTTCGGATTAATTTCCTTTAGACAGAAAGACAGCAGATAATTACTGTGGTGCACATGGCTCATTGTGTGCTGCTATCTTAAATTTGTCACGCTGGTCAGACCTTAAGTCAGTGTCATGTAAATCTAATGCCTACTATGTTCATGTTTGATCTAAGTTATTTGCCAGTTATTTGTTATTTTTATGAATAAAGTAAAGCCTAATTGCAGCTAAATTGACATGATTAACTCTAGATTAATTGTCAGAGTGATGAAGTGCTTGCATAATTTCCAAACAGAGCACTCTGATATCTCTTTCCCAGCACACTGTAATGTGTGGCATGCTCCCCAGCCATCGATTACACTGAGCAAATGAGTCAGAACGCATCTTATGGATGTTCCTGATGTTGTTGGGGGTTTTTTTGAGTCAGAGATGGTGTGAAAAATAAACCACTTCGATAAATCCACTAAGTCGCTGAGCTGTAATCAAGTCTGAGAAATGCCTGAAAGTGTGACCCAGAAAAACATCCCTCATGTTGTAGTTGTTATAAATGATGCGTGGCCCCTTTTCCGCTTTCTAAACGAAATGTCATTCACTTTAATGTCATTAAAATGTGCTGCAAGGCCAACAGACAGCAATATTAATAATAAATAACAATGGGAGGAGGAAAAAGAGGAGTACACATATATATACAGTTTCTGTATATATATGGGACCATGAATGTGTCCATGTCTACATTTATTTAGTGTCTCAAACGCCAGATAAACTGACCTGGTTGGTTCCTCTTTAAAGGGGTTGTTCTATCATGCTTATTTCCATGTCTATATTTTTATTTGTGGACTCTATAAAATCAGCATGCTCAAAG